>VWYH01008991.1:78464-142830 GCA_013399365.1 Pampusana beccarii
CCCTCTAATAAACAGAATGATAGAAGTAAAACAAATTGTTCCCTCTAAAGTGATCTCTTTTCTTTTTAGTTGGTGAGAATCTAGTCAAAGAAGAAGAGTTAGGTAAACTAGTAGCATTTGCGGTACAGCATTTATGTGACATCATGTAGGCCAACAATTCTGAAGTTAAAATGTTTACTCAAATGGTCTGAATATGTCAACATAAACTACTGAACTTGTAACTACATTTTAACAGCAACAGTACAGAACAGAAAAGCAGAAAAGTCATGTTAATAAATTTGGAACAGGGTGATTAGTTAAATCAATATTTTATAGCCTTGATTAAAGGAAGGATTTTTCATCCATTAAACTGATTAATTTACTCGTCAGTTTTCTTCTCATCTTATTCTGACTTGATTAATGAAAATACTTATCTCTGAAGACCAAACTGTAAACAATCCAAACTCATATTAGAATGGGAAAACTTGTTTTACCAAAGAGATTTAGATATTAATCTTATTTAAGTTGATCAACGTTTTTTTTTAAGTTAACTTGAAAAATTAACTCTCTGCATTATGAGGTCATTTAGCATACAAATGTGGCTTGAGGTGGCGTATTTGGCAGCAAGCAACATTAAGTCAGTTATTAAAGAAGGTTGTGGGCCAGATTTCCAGCAAAAGTAAACTGATACACTAAAACTTGGGCACTTAAATACGAAAACACTCCCAAGTTTGAATATAATGTCGTGGAAAGTTGCTGTTATATAAACAAGCTTCCTTTTTCTAACCATGGTGCAAGCATAATAAGAAAATAATTGAGAGAGCCTCAGCTATACAGAAAAATGTGAAGACAATTGAAAGAGTAAGTGATTACACAGAGCAAGGGCTAGAAGTACATAACTGACCAAGAAATATAGTTTGATAGTTAATTACAAAAACAAATGGATAACAGAATATATCCACATTTTAGAAATGAAACTTGTGAATTGTAGTTGGATAACACCAAGCTATCTGGGTGATTTAGCGAGGTCAACTAAAGGGCTCCTTGGAACTATTGGCTCTTCCTTCCACAATATGGGGGAAAAATAAATACATTCTTGATAAAAATCCTTCTCGGAAAATTCCTACAGTACTCCACTTTTCTACAGACTTGTTCTTAGGAACTCAGTTCTCTTGCTGCTCTTTCCCATTGTACTTCAGCACAGGCAATTCTAGTGTAGGTGTATTCTGTGAGTGATGAGAGAAATAAGCCAAGTTGAAATTAGTGTGCTTCACCGTTTGATTAATACCATGTAATTTACAATTGTAAATTTCATTACATTTTCTAGTATTTTCTGCATCATTTTATCATAGCATTATGTGAAATAAATTCAAAAAAATTTTGCTGAAGCATCTCTTCCTGATAAAAAGTTCAAGGTTTCACTGAAAAGTATACTGGTTTTGGATAAGACATTATACAGCATACACTTGCAAATGTCCACTAGAAGACTTAATTAACAAAGGAAATAGAAGATATATCTAGAATTGCAGACTCACAGGAAATAGAAAATAATTCTAAAGTCTGCAGTATTGCCCATGGAAGCAAGCTATCTTTTCCTATTAAATAAGATAATTATGAAATTCACCAGATCTGCTCCATGAGAACAGCTCCATAGTAAGCAGCCCCATCTCGGACTGCAAACCGTCTTCTACTTAAGAACCCAGAGCCCTGGTAGAAACAGGAATGAATAAGGTTGTACAATCCGCAATTTTGCTTGGTGACACTGGAAAAGTGATGGGTACAAACCATATCAACAAGCCTTGTACTCCACACCAGCAATAACTTACCAGTTAACCTTTACAGCATCCCCAGATTGCTAACATCACAGCTGGTTAGCTATTTACAAATAGCAACTGCATGTAATAAACTCTTGCTTGTAATAATCTTTTGACTGATGAAAATGGACTTTAAATTTAATTATAAATTAAAACAGCATGCAAATAGTAAACTGTCACTGCAGTTCAGATAAGCTCTGTGCAAGTGTCCATACAGACTAGCTTTTTGTATGTAAAACTTGCATGGCTGTAGTTAATCATCCCAGGTGTGCTGGCTAGGAGTGATGTGTACATGTCAAAAGGAAAAGAATCATAGGGTGAGAAGAGGTAAGCAAAGGGGATTTGTGAATTCAGCCTGTTTTTCAGAATCTGAGGTATGTCTGATGAGCTGATGTCCATGCCATCATACACCACAGGGAAAGTGCACAATCCAGCAGACTCCATTGGATTATCAAGCTGAGTGGTATAACCTTCCGAAATGCCAAATGCTTAATGTGGGGAGAAAGGTACCTCTGTTTTAAAACAATGATTTGGACTGTAGTAGGATACAGCCAGTTTATAGAGACATTGCAATCATGAATTGTTAAATTTTCAACTATTAATTCACCTAAACACAGTGAAAAGTAAATATCCTTTGTAAGGAAGACCCATGGATCTCTATTTTCCTTGCTGACAAAATAAAAGTTGAGCATGTTGAAAGTCTTCTAGAATTTACTGGAATATTGTATCTTCTAGCAAACATCTGGAAAACTCTTAGTATGTGATGTTGTGTGATGAGTTTTATCTGTGCATTTTGTTTTTTAAGTTGTGCTATCACAACAGTTTTGAATCACACAGCTGATCTGTCGAGACCAAAATACTACTTGATAGTAAGGATGTAAAATTCTGCTTTTGTATTATAGTTTTTATTTGGTTTTCAAAAGTTTACTCCTTCATTTATTGGATATTTATCATCTGGCTGTTGTGAGTTAATGATACAAACAACAGCTATTGACATTCAAGTAGACATCATATGCTCTTGTTACCAAGCAGAGAGCCAGAACTGTTTGTTTTGTTAATTATATGGAGCTTCCTTAGCAATTTTTAAAACACTAATCTCCCTTCATAAAGATTCTATAATATTTCTTAATTTATACCCCAATTGTGAGCTGTTTAGCTATGCTGTGATGTTGAGTGTTTTGAAAAATCAAGAGCACTATCACGTATGTGAAACTTTTCATTAAAATTTTTTAGATGTTTCGTAAGTTATCTTGATCCACTATAACAGTGAAAACTATATTCCAACGATCACCTCCAGCCCTCCAGGCCTCTAGAGTTACTAAATAAGCCTGATAAGCCCCATAAAGTCAAAATAGCTGTTACACTGATAGATTAACCTTTGTGTTTTCTGTTGCATTATTGCCACAATGAGAGATGTCCGTCAGCAAGATGACAAGCCATCCAGCATGCCACAGCACTGTCAGACAACAGGACAGGTAAAACTCCATGAATTGCTGTGAGCTGCTTGCTTTGGCTTTGGAGATGCAGTTTTCTGGGGCTAAGCTTTATAATTTTTCCATTTGGGATGGTTGTGAGAGAGTGCCTCCATCCTTTCTTGAGCTGCTTCTTAGACATTTCCCAGTGGCAGCAAATTTAAGAAAGAACACTGTAGTGAGCATAGTTAATTGAATAAAAAACTTTCACCTAAAAGGATTCCTGCTCAGCTAACTAAAAATTGAAAGACCCTAAGAATGATTATTTTGAAGATGATACCAAGAATTAGAACTCAAGCCAAGCTCAAAGCAGAGCGGTGCTATTTTTTTCACAGATGCGGACTGCCCTCACTAAAGCATGCAAACTAAACATTTGCATGTCCAAATGTTGATTTTACAGATGCATTCTTTCTAATAGTGATATAACAAGCTGTGATGATACACAGTTTAAAATAGTAATGCACTTAAGGGTACTGCTTGACATCAGATGCTGAAACTGTATGCTTCAGTTTTGTTGCTACTCCCTTCAACACAGACTTGTAGAACTATTTGTAATTTCTTTTTCTCATACTACCGATCATTGAGACTGAATTTACAATACAAGATCAGGCAAAAGATTTGTCTGAGCACAGAAGCATTTGCATTTCTTGAAGCCTCAAATTTTCGATTATTTGTTGTGTAATCAAATACACTCAAACTCTGAAAAGGAGATTGGCTTGTAATATTATCATACCTTAAAAATACAGCAGGTCATTACAGAAGAGAACTCTGTCATGGAACATATAAATTTAACTCCTCTATTAATACTACCATCCCATTTCTCCTTCTTCCTCCTTTTCATTCTTATCCATTTTGAAAGTGATGAGTAACTGAATATTTGCGTACTCTTGGACTACATTCCTCTACATCATTCTGTAAATTCCTGGTCTGCTATGCATCAGTCTCCCTCTACTTGCCTTCATGTCCTTCTCTGATGCCAGAAGTTTTGTTTATTTGACATCCTGCCCCCTCATTGAGCTGTTCCATTTTCTTCTGAGGCACTCATTTTTCCCATAGCAGACTAACCTCAAAATTCAACATAACGCTGGGAAGAGTGGTTCGCTTGGGTTTTCTTATGCACAGTGCCCTCACTCTCTGTTTCCAGGCCTGCCTGTGTGTCTTCACTCATCCAAATCCATCATAAAGTATTCCTTTCTCATGATCTGTAATAATTTAAATTATTTGGAATGTGTGTAGTTTTAAATTTTAACAGAAAGTGGAGATGGGGAGAGCAGGCACAGGAGTTTTGTTTTACCCTAGGAGTTCACAAACCACAGTCCACTACTTCTTTGGTCAGAAATTAGAGAGGAAGGTGAAACTGGCTACTTTTTCATTGTTTAGCTTCTCCTATTTCTCTTTTTAATGTCTGCAGCTGTCACAAAAAAATCACAGAGTTCTACTTGCTGATGCCATGAAAGCACTGTGAAATTTCAGAATGGGTCAGCTGCAGCATGCAGCATTTATCATGGTACAAAGAAATGCCAGGCAGTTGAATGTGAAACATTACCCTAGTCAGCCAGAAGGATGGACTTTGCTTTGCATCTGGAAGTCTTCCATTAAGGTCATTTGTCTTTGGCCAGCCTTACTCTGGGGGAATATTAAATCTACAGTCACCTTTCCCATAATATTTATGATTCTCCTAAATGAATGTAAGTTATTTTCAAGAGATATTATGAAAGATAACAAACTGCAAGTCATTTGTTGATAAAGGTCGCACCCAGTGTGACCTATGTTTGCTAAAACTGTAAGTCAAATGAACATTCAAAATTTGCTTTATCTATTTATTAAACAAATTTCAGGAGAGATGAAGAGTGCAAGGTAAATAAGGCTTAAAGATGTAATGGATTTATTGATCTAAATTTTAGCTAGAGGAGTTTATGTAGGTTACTAAAATGACATTTACTTTTTTAATTAAATACCTGTTACAAATGAGCCCTCTACAGTTAGCCTTGAATGTGTACTGTATACATGAAGAACTTTTATTTTTTTTAAAAAAAGATACAAATTACAAGAAGAAATAGAAAACATTCAAACTTGTTATTTCTCCGAATAGTTGTAACACAATCCTGTGTTTCTCTATCAGTGATACTGATAATAAAAATTCCCATCAAAGGATGTTAGAATAAGAAATTTCATTGCAGTAGCTGTGAAAAATAACTACAGTACTAATGAGCTGAAAACAACTTAATTTGCTAAAGCAAATTATAGATTTTGTTTGCAATAGCTGAAAAATTGTCTTGCTATCTCAAAGAACAGCAAGCCATGCACCAGGTTAGTTGATCTGTTAAAGATTACTGGTTCAACATTTTTTTCACTTTATCTTTCTTTGTCTTGAATATAAGACTTTTAGTTTTGCACATTTTTCTCAGCTTTGCCTGGTTCTTCCATAAAAAAGGTATGTAGTAGAAATAATTCCTGTATACACTTTAACATTAATTTTCCCATGCTTTTTCACACTTCTGTCAGTAGATTTTTAAGTTTATTCAGGTTTTCCACAACTTCGGTAAATTTGTTACATTTTCTTAAACATTAGTAAAGAAAACCTAAAAATTACCAACTGCTGGACAGTACTAAGAAGTGGTGTTGTTAACCTTATGTTAACAGTCTACATAAGGTAATATTAAGTGCGAATAATACGTTTGGATAGAATATTTGCTTCATAATTCAATTTTTAGTCTTTATCAGAGTGCTTCCCAAATTTAATATTTCTTTTGGAAAACAAACAAACAAACAAAACTTGTAAAATTAATGTGGTTTCATTAATGTTTATCAACTTTACCATGATTAACCCTTTCTAGCAATCTTTGTTCAATGTTAGACAGCATCTGTTGCCTTTCAGCTATCTTTAAGAACCCAAATACTTTTATTTACTTATTGGAATTATGTTACAGCAGGGTGTTTCTTAACATGGAAGATGTGCTCTTCAGTATCTGCATTTTTCTAAAATTTCCCAAGAAGTTTTACAAAATACCTTTAATAAACCAAGATTCAGCTGAGCCATGCCAACACAGGAACTGATTTTTGGAAAGATATTATATGTCACAGAAAACAGACAGCTGGAGTGGCAACGATTTCATTTCCAGCTGTTTCCAAAAGAGTTGTATCTCAGTACTCTGTTTCATGCTGAACTTAATGTACGGAAAATACACACACTTGCTTGGTTACTTTTTCAATGGCATCAGTGGGATTACTTATACGTGACCTGTTGAGAGCGAGAACCCT
Source organism: Pampusana beccarii (assembly GCA_013399365.1). Lineage (NCBI taxonomy): Eukaryota > Metazoa > Chordata > Aves > Columbiformes > Columbidae > Pampusana > Pampusana beccarii. Next base: position 84,991 of record VWYH01008991.1, read on the forward strand.
TTAACAACAGCTTCAGGTACCAGAAGCCAATGGGGTATCAACTTTTTTTCTAAATTTGTTGTGCGGGATACATGAGATAGATGTCAGGTGGGTTGTGCAGCTGCTTGAGAGTGCTTGGAGGCACAGTCTGTTAGAAGTGAATAGTTACCTCAGCTGAGCATCATCGAATATTTGAAACCTGATGTGTAAGATCTTCCTCCAACAATTTTGTAACCTCATCTACTTAAGTGGCAGCAAAATCTCACTTAAATCAGTACAGCACTACATCTGATATTATCATCCATGTATTTGATTTGTTTAAATTCAAAATAAGTATCTTTCTAACAGCCGAACATCTGTTGGCTGACATGCTGCTTTGCTAAATGTCTGGTGCGGTTTGGAAGTTTCCAGCAAGATGGAAAGCCTTCCTATTGCTTTTCCTCATTTCAGATAATCAGGCTGAGAGTACCAAGGGGTGAAAGTAGTTATTTACCTTGTCTAATTCTAGTGCATTTCTCACTAAGTCTAGCCATTGAAATATAGCCTATGTCTCAGTATTTTGAAGAACTAAGTGTTATATAAGGAGCTATTTCTACCAAGAATCTCTTCTGGCTATGTACAAGGCATGATCCAGGGAGGAGTTGCAAATTTTAACTCCTTTTGCTAAGGACTATTAAATACTTACAAAACTCCATTTCAGAATTTGTACTAGTGGAGAGTCCATTCGCATTTGGATTGTGGAGCCCATTTATTTGGTTTATTCATCATTCAGGCTAACCCAGTGGCATGGCAACATGCTACATTTCTTCCTCCAGTTGATGGGGTTTTATACTAGTATTTGGAAAAGGACAGAATAAAAATAACTCACTTTGTTTGCCAGCACTGTTTTTATTCATCTCAGTTTCTTAATTTGGTTGTTTATGCATTTTTGCCATGGATCATTTAAGACTTAGTTGATGTGTCCTAGTATTTTTGTGCTAAGAAAAGGTTTTGAAATAGAATATTCTGTTTTACAACAGAACAGTATGTCAATCTACTTGCTTACACTTAACAACTTTTCTTATGAAAATGTAGTTGCCATGAATCTTGGAGATTGTTTATAAACCTGGTTTCAACTACATATGTATATATATATAAAATATAATTTATAAAAAGCTCCAGAGAGAACTTACTGTGGCCTTTCAATTTATAAAGGGGGCATATAAGAAATACAGAGGGAGATTTTTTGTCAAGGCCTGTAGTGATAGGAAAAGGGGCAATGGTTTTAAACTAAAAAAGGGTAGTTTTAGATTGGACATAAGGAAGAAAATTTTTATGATAAGAGTGGTTGCTCAGAGAATTGGATGCCTATGGTGCGTTGACCTTACCTCATGTCAGTTGCCCACCAAGCCACTCTATCATTCCCCTCCTTAGCAGGATGGGGAGCGGGGGAAGAATATAAGATGGAAAAAATCTTGTGGGTCAAGATAAAGGCAGCTTAATAAAGTAAAAGCAAAGGCCACATGCAGAAGCAAAGGAAAACAAAAGATTTATTTTCTACTTCCCATCAGCAGGTGATGTCTAGCCACTTCCTGGGAAGTAGGGCTTCAGCTTGCGTAGTGGTTACTCTGGAAGACAAATGTAACAATGAATGACTCCCTTCTTCTCCTTTTCCTTGGCTTTTATTGCTGAACAGATGTCATATAGTACAGAATATCCCTATGGTCAGTTTGGGTCAGCTGTCCTGGTTGTGTCTCCTCTCAAGATCTTGCCCACCTTCCAACCTGCTGTGAGTGGGGCATGTTGGAGAGACAGCACTGATGCTGTGCAAGCACTGCTCAGCAGTAGCCAAAACACTGGTGTGTCATCAACCCCTTTCTAGCCACCAAAACAAAGGACAACATTATGAGGGCTGCTATGGGGAAATCAACTCCATCTCAGCCAGACCCAGTACACTGACCCATCCCTGGAAATGTTCAAGATCAGGCTGGATGACTCTTTGAGCAACTGGATCTACGGAAAGATGCTCCTGCCCATGGCAAGGAGGTTGGACTAGATGATCTTCCCACCCAAACCATTCTATGATTCTATGATAAAAATACTCAGATTGGAGGGCTTCTAATTTGCTTAGTTAAAAAGAAACTAAATTTCTAGGGTTTCAAAAGTATTACTGAAGGTTCAACTGGGAAGTTAGAGGGGAAAGTGACAACTTGGAAACAAGCACTAAACATTGAAACAAATGTTTTGTAAGCTAATATAAAAATCACTCAGAGGATAAGAAAGTTGATATAGATTTCACAAAAGAGAGAACAGTATAATATGAGTGAAACAGTATTTCTGATCCATGATGTCTTATTTATGGGGAGAAAATATGGTCAGCCTACAGTCTCTAGATTCCTAGTAGAAGATACAGTGTCCCTTTTACGTATTAAGGACTAACAAGCTGTGAACTGGGAGCAGCATGTGGCTTGTCTGTTCCAAAAATAAATCCAGAATCACAGAATCACAGAATGGTTGGGGTTGGAAGTGACCTCTGGAGGTCATGCAGTTCACCCCCACCAGATGAGTTTTGAATATCTCCAGAAAGTAGTCTATACTTAGGGGTTCCTACTTTTTCTTAATTTCTTTTAAAAATAATGTTCAGAGACTACCTTCGTTTCATATCTCTCGGAAAAGACAGTGTCTTTTTTTGCTGTGATACAGTGAGTGAGGCTGAAAGGAGAACAGATGTGCTACTGTCTCTGTAACCCTAATCCTCCAAAATGGACCCAATCCTGCCCTGGAGGTGTATCCAACTTCCAGGGAGGACAGGATTCCAAAGGATAAATGAGCTCATTTCTCACAGGGCTTTTGGAGTGAGACACATAAATACTATCAGGGAGAAGTATTTTGCTATGTACAAGGAATTTCTTCTGCCTAAAACATTTTGTGTTGGATTAGTTACAAGCATAATGACATCTCAAAGGTGTCATTTTTGTTCCAAAAAGAGGAGTATTTTGGTCTTATATTAGCTTCATATTAATAGTAGTCTATATCTTCAATTGCAAGTTGACCAGTTCAGGTATCTTTGCCAGGTGTAACTCCTGTCCAGATGCTTACTTTCCTATTTTAAAGAGACACAAAACAATCTCAAGACTTTAACAAAGACTTTAAAACCTATTTTCAGATTGGCTGTCAATGAGCACCAAGGCAACAATAATGGAATATTTTTTATAGGAAATTTGGCATAGCAGATGCTTCTGGGATATAAAATTAGATGTCATTTAACAGATGCTAGTGCTGAAGGGAAAATCAGATAAAATATTATTAGTGCAAGTTAAAAAGAAGAAAAATTGCATTTTATGTGTAAACACCTCCCTCTTCAACAAATGCAAAGAAAAAATCTTTGTAAAGAAAGTTTAGATATCTTAACAGTCTCACTTTTTGCAAGTTTATGCTTTCAATTCATCTAAACATCTTGTGACCTATAGGAAGAAAATGGTAAGAAAGAATAGTTTTGTCACTTTTGACATTTGGTTTCTATAAAAAAAACCAGAAAAGGTCTAGCTTTTCTTCAGTGTGACTACACAAAAACAACCCTTGACAATAAAGCTTGCATTAAGCTAGGGTATGAAAACATAAGGTAAAGTAGTATGAATTAAATAATTACAAAGTATCTGTACCATGATTTTTTTAAAGCTTCATTTTAATTCTTGTTATTGTTGGAGATGTTTACATCCAGAAGTTTTTATCCCCTCTTTTTCAGAGAAACGTGATTTTAAAAAATATACACATACTTTAAGCTTAGATTGAAGCTGAAGAAGGAAATGAGGACGGATGTGATTTTAAAATCCTTTCTCCTAGAAACAGCTGGATGCATCCATTAGATTTTACAGCAAGTGTAACCCTCCACATGACATTTAACAAAACTTTTTAAATTTCTTTGCTTACTTACACACTAAATTATTGTTTTCTTCTTCTGCCCTTCCCTCGTCTCTCTAAAATCAGCATATACTTTTCAATTCTCGCTCATCCTTTATAATTCTTTCAAATTTAAATAATTTTAAAGAATTTTCATTCCCTTATTTATTAGATTACTCCTGCATTTCTTTGCCAGCGATGTCCTTCCTCTGCTTCAGTTCCATATATAAAGATCATTTTTCTAGGCAGATTAAAAAAGCATTAACAAAGGACTAACACGACATTATACGGACAATACTTCTGCTCAGTAACGTTTTGCTTTTGGAGAACTGAAGTTGGAAGAAATGGTGGAAAAGAGTGGTATATAACATACATAAAAAGTTGTGTATTAGAAAGGTACAAATAAGATAGCAAAGTGAATTCTGAGGGCATGTCATAATTATAGACTTATTAAAGTGAGTTTCCTTCGGGTCTAAGACCATTGTTTCAAACATTGTCAAAAGAAGGAAGGCAATGTTTCCAATGTTCATCCTTTGAAAACACTTTATTTTTGCTTTACCAGTTGCAGGAAACAGTCACAAGAGAATTAGAAATACTAAGACTTGAGGTTAAAATATAATGCCAAAATCACCTCTAACTCAGACTGCCAAAGGAAATAACAGGTCCCATTATCTCACTGCCTCGTAAGTGGTAGGTAGTGCTGGAAAGAGGCAGCAAGGCTGGCAGTTGGTAGCTGGACCTGAATTGTGTTGTAACAGCCAGAGAGGAAGGCAGTACTTCAACTGAAATTTATTATAGCAAAATTGAGTCACAGGGCAAAGGCAAGATCACAGGTTTGTTTTTTTTTTCAGATGTATATTTGGAATAGTTCAAGGAGCTGGAGATAAAATGACGAAGAAATATCAAAGAAAATGAGTCCATCCTGTATTTTAACAGAGTAAAACGCAGTGTCTACTAAAAAGCAGAAATTAGATACTATGGAAACGGTACAGTGGATAATCAACACAACCAGTAAGGGTTGAAGACCGCTAGATGAATAGGGGCATCATGTTGGCAGATGTGGTGTTATATCTTTGATCATAGAAATTAAGGGTGTACAGGAGCCAGTAAAGTCAAGAATTAAAGCATCTCTTCAGAAACAGTATTGAAAACCCTTCTGGATACTCTGGACTCAGATGCAGATGGCTGATGTTACGATGCAAGGACTGTGTACCCTTTCTAAAGAAGTAGATTACACATTAGAGAATTCTAATAATTATACTTGCATTAATACATTATAGCAATGCTATTCTGTGTAAAAAGAAAGGACATTTTGTCTGTGGGGATTAAGCCAGCAGTGTATTTTAGTATTTAGTAGGCCCGAATGGCTTCTTTTTGTTAAACATTGAGAACAAGATGGTAAAAGAATGTCCTGTTTATTGAGTTTATAAACTAAATAGATGTGTGGATGAGACAATAAGAATGTTATTCTTCTTTAGCACATGAGACAAACTGATCAACAGTCTAGTCCATAATTAATAGGCAGTCTGTGGCAGAGCTTTAACAGATTGTTTTTTACTCTGAGCATCAAGAGAGTGAGTTTGTAAAGAAACTTCAGGCAAATATGGCTGCCCTGTGTTGGACAACAGCTTGGTGTGGAAAAAGAGAATTTATATGCGTCATAATGCATTGGATAGAAAATATGTTTATGTTTTATTTTTAGAGCAACCCTAACATCAGTGCTTAATCAAATACAGTGAATCAACCACAGTGTGTATTCATAGGGGATCATTCAGAGTTGGAGCAGGGTGGTCCCAGACAGTCTACCTGGGAAGAAACATTGACTGAATACATGTGCTTCTGAGGACTGAAAAATGCAAAAGCAATTATGAATGTAAATATATTTATTGGGATGAAAGGGTCTAAAGGCAGAAGTCTCAAATGCAGGGGTTTTGACCTTCCAGTGACAACAGGGAAGGAAGAAAGAAAAAAGAATGGATTCTGGAGCAGATATCAGCTTGTTACAAACTGTGCTCAAAAGGAATGTAAAACAACAAGAAAGAGACTTGGGTTTTAGAATACGAGGAATTAAAATCTTGGGTGACCTATCCTAAGTGAGATGGCATGGGAACAGTAAGTGAGAGAACAAAAGGAAGAATTTAGAAAACTGGTCTGCAGAAAAGCATCATGCAGATGATTGTGGTGGTCACTTTGAGACTTTTCATAAAAGTGCTGTGACAAGAAGACAAGGTCTGTTTATGTAGGAGCACATCACATAGAAGAGAACATATTGCCTGTCTTTGCAGGCTTGTTGAGAACTTGAGCTGTAATAGTAGTACTTAAAATAACAAAGATGTATGAAGTCTGAGGAAAAGACATGATGGCAGGATGGATAACCAAGTAACTGCAACCTTGTTTGGTTTGATGTCTATGTAATTGTTCAAAGATGTTGTGAATGCTGAAACCCTAAAAAACCCAGGAGGAATTGCAGAGGATGGTACCGGTGACGTGAAAGAAAGCACCGGGAAAATTACAGGGCATGTTTAGACTGAGTTTCCAACTGGAAGATGTAAGGCCAAGCAATGGATTCTTAGAGCACAGGGAATAGATTTAATGGAACAGATTCTGGTTTTACAGGAGGGCACTCAGTTTTTATGTCTGGCTTCATTTTAACTATGTGCAAAGTTTCAGGAAAGGTAAATCCTAATAAATACCAGCCTATATTATACCTTAATATGTTCTCCTGCTTTCTTTCACACAAGCTACAGGCTGATCTGCATATATATATATATCTGTATTTCCAACCAGATTCTTGGTAAATCAAGTCTTGCCCAAGAGTGCACACAGCAGCTAACATTTTATGATCTTTTTTTGCATATATTAGCATACATCTGTACTTCATACATAAAATCCTGCTTCTGTGTATTATCTCTTGTCACATGTTCAAAAACAATTAAAGTGCTTCCAGTTTGTTCAACACACTCCTGAATCTACAAGTACATGTTTGGCAACAGCTGTTTTGTGGCAAGAAAGCTTTCTGCAATTTCAGTCAGCCAGTTGTACTGTGATTTTGTACATCTTCAGTCAGTGGCCAGTTTTCTGTCATATTTGTGACTACTTTTCTAATCCCCAATTGTGCAAGCCTAACAGCCTAACAAACTCTCTCCAGTTATCTAAGTTAGCGTTCACTCAAGAAAAACTTAAATCTTCTTTAGATATACTATTCTCAAACAGAAGTTGCCAGTTGTCTGAATGTAAATATGCTTGAATGCAATCTTTTAAGGCCCTACTTTTAAAATTTATAGGTTCCTACAGCGTATGACTCCAGACACTGAATCTATACTTTATTCTGCCCGTACTGGTCCTGTTTCTGCTTCATTGGCTGGTTTCTGAGAGTGGCAGATTACTATCTGGTACCAAACTAGATTAACACTCCTAAAGGACTGATTCTGGAGATGAAAGAAACTCTCTGTATTTTTATCAAATACTTTATTTTTGATACTTTTATTTTCAACTCAAAAAGTGAAACACAAGCTGGCTACTCAGATAAGCTCATCATGTTGGGTAGACTGGCTAGTTATTCATGTAGGTTGTTAGCAGCACGGATGCAAATAGAGGAAGCTATTTTGTTGGCTTTGCTATTGCTGCAGATTGTTCCATAGCCAGGTGCAAAATGCTCAACACTGAGACACAGAATTTGTCAGCTTTACCATTTCTTGAGATTTTTACTATATAGTACAGTTTTGGCAAGGAGCATGCAGTAGTTCAAGTCATGGGGTACTTGAGAGATTTACAAACTCAGAATCATAGCAGACATGTTTATGCAATATTTCCTGTTAGAGTCTGTACCTCTTGCTAAACTTCTACCATAACAAAATCTGCCAACAGATAAAATTAAGATATTCCTTGTTCAGGATATGGAAAGAACATGGAAAATACATGCAGATGGTTTTATCATAAGCATACAAAGTAGTATATTTTAAATTACTGAGATTGTGAACTGTGAAATTTTACAAATGCTTTGTAAGGTATAACCATGTATTGCCCTTTTTGTAGAATGAAAAAACGCTGCCTTGTGATGAACCGAGTAGTTAATCATTGTTGTCATGGTTTATCTCCAGCTGGAAACAAAGAACCACACAGCCACTCACTCATTTCCCCCCACTGGGAAGATGGAGAGAATCAGAAGAGTAAAAGTGAGAAAACTTATGTGTTGAGATAAAGACAGTTTAACAGGCAAAGCAAAACCCACACACAAGCAAAGCAAAACAAGGAATTCATTCACTACTTCCCATAGTCAGGCAGGTGTTCAGCCATCTCCAGGACAGCAGGGCTCCATCACATGTAATGGTTACTTGGGAAGACAGATGCCATCACTCCAAATATCCCCCCCTTCCTTCTTCTTCTTCCACCTTTTATATTGAGCATGACGTCATATGGTCTGGAATATCCCTCTGTCCAGTTTGGGTCAGCTGTCCTGGTTGTGCCCACTCCCAGCTTCTTGTACACCTGGAACAGCGTGAGAAGCTGAAAAGTCCTTGACTACTTAACAACAACTAAAATATAAGTGTATTACTAATATTATTCCAAGCCTAAATCCAAAATACAGCACTATACCAGCTACTAGGAAGAAAATTAACTCTATCCTAGTCAAAACAAGGACAGTACCTTACAATAAATCTTCATAACATTTCTCTAATGCCTTGAATCTCAGATCTTATCTTCCTTTTGTGTGCTCTGCATGCCAAGATGTTGCTGATTTATTAAAAAAATACAGCCCCTTTGAATATGAAGTCACAGAATCACAGAATGGTTGGGTTTGCAAGGGACCTCTGGAGATCACCTAGTCCAACCCACCTGCTAAATCAGGTTCACCTAGAGCATTCCAGTCAATAGAAGATCACTCCTTAACTGCTCTACTATAGAAAGATTTAATTCCTTAGTATAAACTGTTGTTAGAAAAATCCAGTGCCGCTTGTAATGCCAGACAGAGCCGTAACAATTTGGGCTAGAGATATTAACATTGATCTTTCAGAAGATTTGCTGTCTGCCCTTTTTTATGAATTTATGTGCAGTCTCCTGTGCTAGACTGAGAAATTCAATTCCAACTAAGATATTTCTTTCCTGTTTTTACCTGTGGAATGAAAACAACAGGACTCACAGAACTGGATGTCTGGTCTACAATAAAGAGCCAATTTGGGCCAGCTGGCCACAAGACCAATTGGCAAGGCAGGAAAATTGGAAAACAAGAAGCTGTCCTCTTCATCCCCATGTTTCTATTGTCCAGAGCACTGAATGGAAAGAAATTGAGCTCTGCACTGCAGAAAAGTTCCAAAGAGTAGTCTGACTTGCTCATACGTAAGAATGTGCTCTGTGTAAGTTGGAAGCATCAATCACAGAGAATATACTGCAATTCTGTAGTGTAGCATATCTGTCAAACATAAATAACTCTGGTTTAATTAATGAAATCTTACTGACCAGGGTGTAGGATTTCTAAGTGAATTCCTACCTTCTTGAAGACAAGGGATGCAGTGCTGCAGTGGTTATAAGCATGTGAATTCCACAGAGGAAACATCTGGATCTAGATGGCGAACAACACTTGACTTACTCCTTCTGATGAGACTCAGGGAAAAAAACATCTGTATTCATTTTCTTTTTGCTGACAAGTCAGCATGAGCTTCAATGTTGCCACATTAGGAACTAATATAGCTTCCTTATTCATTTGGATACTGTCATCTATCAAGATACTCTCTTCAGAGTTTACTTTCTGAAACACTGCTGAAAGAAGAAAATACTGAGGGCAATATTGAGATGGGAGTAGACAATGAATAAAGAAGACTTTTTGGAAGAATTTAGCTTTCACTTCAAGTAACTGGGATATTTTTTCATGCTGCAGTAAATTAAAATGAAGAGCTTGGTTTTGAGATGGCAAAAACTTTCAAACCCTTGAGATAGAGCGTGGGAGAAAAATGAGATTTGGATTCAAACTTGCATAAGTTTATAATTTTGCAAAAATAAAATCTAACTAATGAGATACTACATAGCCTAAGTCACAAGCCATCTGATTGTTACTTTGGCTCAATCAAGCATCATGACTGTCATATATATATTCTGTGGCCTTGAACAATGTAGCTTTTCCATGCTCAATTTTTTTCTTTTTTGGTTAGAGGAAAAGACCAATGTACTTCATTTGGTACAGATTTTTGAAAAAGGAATGCAGCATATACTTTCTGTATATCGTCTTTGTAAAACACCTGTTGTGAAATGAGCTATACAATTGTCATCCAGAAACTGGAAAAAATGGAAAATCATAGTGAATTCAGTCTTAGATTAGAAATCATATAACATTTTGAAATTCCTTCTCAGACCTACCTTTAAGAACTCAAAATTTCTTCTTGGTAACAAAAATTTAATTAAGACTTACTTAGGTCTGGAAAAATCTGCATACTATATTAAGCATAACATAGAGCAATGTAAATACACCTTTTTTCTAATCATATATTCTGAGTTATATTCAGACCATATAAATAATTGATTATTATACAAGAACCAAGGTTTGCTCTTGTGAAACCCAGTAGCAAAAAGGTTTTGAATTGGAAACATTTCCTGCTATCTTTTAAACACTAATAAGGAAGTAGCAAGACCCCATTAACACACATTGTTATAGAGAAATTACAAATACATTATGTATGAGGGTGAATTTCAATCAACAGTTTCATCAATGTGATGGATATTCTAGTACAGTCTCATTTTCATCTCACTAGTTTTCCAAAAGAAAGGATTTACTGACCATCCATTCACTTGGTTGTAATGAGGCTTCATTTATATTTTTGCCACGAAAATACAAGAGTGATTAAATTTTAAAATGGAAGGAGAAACAGGTAATTTCTCTCAGTAAAGAAAATCTCTAAAAAGAAACTATTTGATCCAACGAAAGAAATTACAAAGCCCTTCCCTTCCCTTCCCTTCCCTTCCCTTCCCTCTTGTTCAGGCTTGATGTAACTTGTGCTAATATCCTTTACTTATTAATATAATATAGTAATATAGTCAGAAAAAGCATATTTTAAAAATTATTATTATTTCTTACGCAGCAAGAAAAGGCTGTCCAACCTTCACTACTGATCGGAGTGACAACAGTTAGGAACTTTGTGGTAAGTATATTAAAAATAGTTCAAGGTAAACATATCACAGCCACAACATTATAAATAGTACAGAATTCATATGAAATACGAGATAAATGCAAATTAGTCTATGCAACCGAAAACACAGTAACTTCTTTAAACCTGCAATGCAATGCTCTCCAAAGCAAGGAATTAAATACTGAAGCAATATGTTAAGTTTTTTGAGGATAAGAGTAATATACTTCTCTGTATAAAATCCAGTCTAGCCAGTTCTAGTGTTTCTGTCCAACTTTTCCTAGACAGCTGAACAGATTTGCATCAATGAAGAGTAGGCTGCAAGCTTATAATGAGAAGAGGTCTATTTTGTTTAACGGTAGAAGGCTCATTAACAGCAAACGTGTCTAGCTTGGAGAATGGGGCTTGACATATATTTGTAGGTGAACAAAATCATTGAGAATACTGGTTAATCACATTTAATTTGTATTATGTTCCTGTGCCAGCCTTCAACACTAATAACCTGCATACATGTGCATAGGTATATCCTAGGAAGAAAAAGCATGCACATGAATGACATATTGGTGATTTAGTCTGCTTAGGCAAGGTGGCAATCTGCCACAAAGGGGTTCATATTTTTACAAACTTGGTCTATTACCACATTATATAAACTCACAGATGGACAGAAGAAATGATCTGCTAACTGTTGACAATGCCAGTACACTGTGGGTATACAGTGCACTCAGAGATGTCTTTTGGATTAACCATGGTCTCTTGAAGTGTGATTCTTATTAGGTTTATAACTAATATACAAAACTATGGCATTGTTTTTGCAATTCTTGAAGACATTCAAAGCAAATGGACACAGGACAGAAAACACACAGAAGGAGAAAAAGTAACCGACTTAGGAAGTAGGAAGAGTGAGAGAAAGTTTGTTGCTGGAGGTTTCCCAAAATAGAACATATCTTTTTAAGTTTTCCTCAAAAAAACCTGGTATCTCGCAGAACTTTGTAATGACGTGGTGTGTTCAGCACATTTATTTGATTATTTTCTTCTTTGTTGCTTGGAGCATAGCTGAACTCCAGGGATGATTCCAGGTACAGAAATGAGCAATTACATTTTCAAAGTGCAGCCTCCGTAGGATATTCAGGTAGTCACATACTTAAAGGTAAAGCAAAGTTGAAAAATAATATTCAAGACATCAGTAATAATGCTAAGATTCCCCAGAAGCCGGTTTAAAGTTAACTTTATCAGGTCCAATTTTTCAGGGTCTTGTTTTGATAATGTTTATTATTGTAAACGTATTAATAGATTTATAGAAATAGACAATTTAAATAAACTTATAGAATGTGCATAATTTATATAAATATATTAAACATTGTGTTTATATAACGTAATAAAATTATAGTAATATAAATATATGCATATATTTAAAATGGTAACATAATACTTACAAACAGTAACATGAGTTTAATTTGTACCAGCTGGCCTATCAGATTGTAAAACATAATGCTCAATATAATCCACTTAACCATCTTGTATTCATGATCTGGTCATATTAAACACATTTTGATATGACACATGTACCACATAATCTAATCCAAGTCTTTGTTTTATTGCGTAGATATAGGAAAAGCATATATTAATGAGTTTTTGTCCATTGACTTCTTTCTATTGAAAAGGCTGTTGACACTCAAAAGTGGATTAAAATTGCTATAGTTTTGTCCAACAGGTTGCGTTTTGACAGCTGTAGAAGAGTAGAAAGGAATATGTATTGTTTCCTCAGGTGTGTTGGTTCACAGGCTGGTGCAGTAATACAAACACTGTCACGGACAGTCTGTTTTGTCACAATTTATACAGAATCATTAACTTCTAGCAAAGGGCAGGAAGCATAACTGGAAGATACAACATCTTAAAATGTCCAAGCAGGATTTAGGAGATGATATCTGTTGACCTTATGTAACTTTTAACATTATTTACTATTTCTGGAGAACAAATATCCTACAGCAATAAGGTGCTATAGTTCTCACTCTCTAATTGACTGAAAGATAAAATAGAGGGGAAGAAAAAAGGAGATTTAAAAGTGGGTGTGTAAATATTTTTAGCACAAGCCTTTTACAGAAAAGTGCCTTTGATAGAAGTCCTCTTCAATATGATAATTTTGTACCAGATAAAACGTGAATAAATCAGCATTACTCTGAAGATATCGTTGCTTTGTTGCAAAAACAGCTGGCTTTTCTACTTGCAAAACCACCTCCTTCAAAACCTGAAATCAGAAAGAAGATGCTCAAAAAGCGTGCATTTCCTCCATTCCTCCTAAGGAAGGGTACTTTTCTCCGTTGGTTTCAGCAAGAATACTATATGTGATGCCTGATTTTCAGTCTCCAGGATTGAACATTTCCATTCTGGGAGTCCTAATGAATGTCCATTTGCTCCATCCCTAGTTGTGGTGGTGGACTTTGTCAAACTTACGCTGGCTGACACAGAGTTATTAAGCCATTGTGGCTCAAACCTTTCTCCTAGATATAGTACTTATAATGGAGGTCCTTAAAAGGGAAAACGCTAGTTGGTGGCAGGCCATGTTCCAGTGCTCAGTCTCTGTAGAAGACAGGAATCCTCAGACCACCTCATGGACCTGTAGGCTGAAACAACTAAGACTGGCAACACCAGGTGTTCTGCTAGAAGTTACTAAGTATTAGCATGGAACAGATCTAGATTTCCCAGAATATACATATAACTATTGAAAAATATGGCTATCAGGTGAAGTAATAACTTCTCCAAAAAATACTTTTTGGTTTAAAAATGTTTGTTCTTATAAGTCATGACAAAATTTATGAAACTTACAAAGAGATCGAAGTTTTAGTGTTGTAATTAGAACTATTTTTCCATCTCCGGCTCCCTCTTCTCTACATTTTTGTGCTATTATTTAAGTGGTTTTCATAGACGAAGGTCACATAAAGTTTTAAAGACCGTAAGAATTCTGTGTTTTCTCTCCTTTTCCTTGAACCTTTCAATCTACTTATAAGAAGAATATAAACTATGCTACTTTCTTTAAACCTACGGTAATATTCTATCTGGGCTGTCATATCTGCCAGGTTTGTCAGCTGTGTACAGATAACTTTGATACTCAAATACAGCTCCAGTGACACTGTGCTTAGGCAACTGAATGCAGCCCTAGGGTTATTTATGAGTGTTATCAAAACAACATTAAGCAGAAACCTACACCCAGAAATGCCTTGTAAACAAGTTATGCCAAAACAAAACTATAGGGAAGATTTGACGCTCTCTTGATGATGAAGGGTGTTTTGTGACTCATCTAGACAAAAGTTTTTCCCAAGTACTGGGAAGACAGAGAAATCTTCATTTTAAGTAACCAGAAAACCAAAAAAAAATCATAATCTATATGTCAGTAGAAAAAGAAACAGGGAATTAGGAAACTTGTTCTTGTCACTAGACAAAATCTTCATTAAAGAAATAGAAAATGCCAACAGACAGAGAAGTCATTTGTTCCTGAGGTCAAACATTTGCAGGCAACTGTTTGGGTTGCTGTGAGGGTTTGTGCAACCACTGTCTGTATTCTGGTCTTTAAAAAAATCAGCAGAATGACAAGTGACCAACAGATGAAAATTAACTCATACAAAGAAGCAGTTGAAAACTTACTAAAAATAGGGAAATTGGTAAAAGTGGCAAAAGGAAACAACACACTGGAAGGCTGCAAAAAATAAGAAGGGGTATTTATCTGCATACTTCATAAAAACACACTTTCCAGGCTTTTCTAACAGTGTCCACCAGCAACTGGGAAGGTCATCAAGTCTTTGTGCTCAGTCTTCTGAAAATCCCAATGCCTAAAAAATGCACGTTTTGTATTGCAAAAGCCATCACACCATCAAACTATTTCATAACCTAATTAATCACACAGAGCTAAACGAGCTGAAGTCTCAAATAGAGTCATTACTTGCAGAAGAGCAAGCAGATTTCAGGATTAGATGAAGCACAAGCGACAGAGCTGAATACTGAAGTAGTAAGCGAAAAGTGTATGAAACAGTAAAGAGTCTATAAAGACTGGATTTACACAGTGACTAATGTACATGGCCAGGGCATCGTCTTTCTTGCCTAGCTGAAATTGAACTGAAACCTTATGGACGATTTCACCTACTTGGAGTTCTGCCATAGACAAAAGATATCTATTTAGGAGCCTGGACATGTTTTGTGATAAAGAAAACAGGACCTGGCTAGGTTTTCATCTCTTTGATTTTCTTTCCCAGCAGGAGCCGGCACTGTTTGCAGCTTACTTCTTGCTCTCTTCCCACTGATGGCAGTCACATCTTTCCAGAGAACGTCTCCAGGCAATTCTCTCTGCAGACTTCTCAGCCACTCAGCCAGAGACCACCAGCCATGACTTCAAACAAGGAGCTATGCTGTGACTCTCCCACACATATTTTCAAAAAACAGGCTTTAAATTCTGTGTGCATCCCTCAGCCTCAGCCAATATCAGAGATTCCTGGCAAAAATCTCCAGCTCCCTTTCTGATGCCCCATTTCATTTTTCTTATTTTAAGTTTCTTACCGGGGAACTGAAATAACAGCAACAGCAAAGCTGAGAGGGTTTTGTTAGAGCAGCTATTGGAGTGAAGAGGAGCCAGGTGAGACAAGGAAATTTGGGGTGTGCGTTGATAACCAGCAGTTCAGGTGACACTGGGACTTGGTAATCCCAATGTGAACCAGGTGATACTGAAGAAGATATGAGCCAGCCAGCCTGTATATTCAGACTTTGTTGCAGCTGTATTGCAGAAGAGTTCTGATTTAGGGGTTTGCCAGAGATGACTGCTGGGTTAGCAGCAGACACTTGTGTGCATTAAATGGAATTGAATTGTTTGGTTTTTTTTTTTTCTGTATCGCTTGATGCATTTGCCAGTAATGAAGAGGTGTGAGACAGTGTTTACAAGTCTCAAGAAATGTTTCTTGATAAAAGGAACAAATGAAGGTCATGAGAACTTTATGGAAATCACCTTGCAATCTAGTCTAAAATGTCAAGATGAGTGCTCACTCGATTTCATATTTAGGGAGAAGGCTGATGCCTGTTACAGTAGTGTGAGAGATACAGGGAGATGTCAAATTTTTTAAGTCCTCTGTGAGGTGACAATAGGAGGTAGTAAGCCAAAAGCTGGGCAAGATAAAACATAACTTAGTAAGTTTAAGCTAAATCTTAAAGTGAGAAGGAAAGACCTCATGCAGCCCTCACGATGCGTGACTCTGGAAATATTATCCATTAACTTTCTCTGGAGTTAGCCATGACCATATGCTTTTCAAAATAGTGCTGTTAGCTGGACTATTGCAAGGATTGAGAAAAAAAGACAGTAGTCATACAGCCTAAGCACCTAACATGGTATATTAAACATGACTAACCATTTGATGTAGCAGAAAACTGTCCTTATAAGAATGATAATAAAACTTGGCCTGTCCTCTCTAGTTAAAGCAGACTAGGAAGAGACAATTAAGAAAATGAACCTCAACATTTGAAAAAAAACTATCATTAATAAATAAAATAATTGCAAGGACAAAAAATCTCCAGTGAGATGGATCGTGAGATGGCCTCATTAGAGAAGGGATACCTTCTCTAAATATAAAATAACAAAGGGAAACAAATTCACAGATGTTTTCTGACTTATGGCTGTGCAGAATTAGGATAAATTCTCTCACCTCTTGTCATTCAACTCCACAAGACTTCCATCCTTTTTTTAGCACAGTCCTCATTGCCACTCACCTCCAGCTTAATGGTTTATGTTAAGCTGAAGAGACCCTAAATTATCCTGAGATTAAGATGAACACACAATTTCAAAGCCCTGTGATAAAGTAAAACCTTTCAGCTCTCCCTAAATATGGGAATGAATTTTGAAGAAATTAATTTCCTCTGCACCTGCTAGTGAAATGGAGCTCAGAGTCTTTAAAAAGGTTTCTAACTTTTAATTCTAAATTTGCTGAAATTACTTACTCTTTATACCAAAGCAGGAGACGAAGTCAATCAGTCTATAAACTTGTAGTAGTTGCATCAGATTCTGCCAAAATATAGTCAGCAGAACTAAATCATAACCAGTCACGGTCCAGGGGCAGGACTTCTTGTTGGACTTGTGGTAACTACATGGCCTTGAATTATTAGTTATGCAGGCAGAAGAATGCAGTGGGGTGGAGGAAAGAATGAGAGAGAAGGCAGTAATTTATTGCAGCATCTGGCCTTACCCTAGGCAAAATACTTTTATTTGAGATGGTCTTGGATTGATCTTGATGTTGCTAAGGTAACAGCTTCTGAGGTGGTAACAAAAAATGTAGTCTCGTACTCAAACAAGGATGCAACAAGAATGGACAGTGTTGTCTCTATGGAATGCAGGACAGCGCAGAAAAAAAAATATATATATAATGATAATGTACTTAATAAGCCACAGCTAAATGAGCTAAATGAGTGATCTCATTCAGATATCTCAGAATAACCACCAGAACAGGTGGAAAATCTGTAGCATAAGTCAAAATGAGAATTACCCTTGTGACTTCAGCAGTTTCAAAAAATTACAGGTTTTGGAGAACTAAGCAGACCATGTGAGGTGAGAAGAAATTATTTCAGATAGTGCTTTTACAGTGAAAATATTCAGGAAATAGGAAAGAAACATAAATATAGCAGTTTTATAAAAATACTCAATGTCGTCAGATTATTCATGTTACAGCTGATATTTGATCTCTCAAAAATCTTGACTTGCTGACACCTGAAGAAAATTTGTATATATTATTCTTAATAAATTCAGGTAATTATCCTATGAAGTGAAAGGTAAAGCAACATACTTCTGAATAAACTTCTCAATTAAATATGTGATATTTTCCTTGAGCGCTTGATTCTGTCAATATTACCATGAACAAGATCAGAGAAAAAATAAGATGCTTATTCATATGTTAAATTATACATGTCATAAATCAAAAACTAGCCATGATGCTCTTTTGCAATATTCAGGTTATAATATGCTTTTGTAAAACAAAAGTAAAATGGCAAGAAAAACAATATTACTGTAAAAACAGGATTGCAAACAAGTGTCAGGAAATACACTTTATGTTTGACTGAATCTGAAAACTGGAAGATGTACATATTGCATCTAATCAATATGAGACAGTTTTATTTACAGTATGATTCAGATACGAAATGATTTTTCACTACTACTACGATACAGTCTACCAAGAAAGTAGAAAAAAGGGGGTTGCTTTGTATATCTTCCAGTATAATTAACATTAAGCACTCTAATTGCTAAACCTAATTAGTATGGAGTGGAGTTTTATACAATAATAAATGGTAATACAGCTACAGATGCAAACTGTCTGCTAACATGGAATTAAGTCAAATTTACTATGCAGAAGAGATAGTATTATGGTTGATGCATATTCATAAGCAGACACACTTTATGCCATTTCTCTACTAAAAATTGAAGAAAAACTAACTGTGCATATCCTTTACAATGGCTTAAATTTACCATGAACTCAAATTGCATATTTGTAGCCTTTTTTTTCCAGACTAATATAATAACTGTTTCCCCTTTAATTCTGTGATTTTAAATAGAAAGCTCTCCATTTTTAAGTGATATAAGGTTCTTATACATTACAACATAACCAAACTTAAAATAATTTGTTTTATGACTAACATTACAAGCAGAGATCCATTAAAAGAGAGACTGGATAAGCAGTTGGAAGATCCATTGCAGGGTAGACTAAATAGATAAACTGCATTAGGGTAAAGAAGTCCCTGGAGCCATTACTCAGTGGCTGGGATAGTATTAGGGCTAGTATCAAAGATGCCTGATATGCTCTCTAGGTGTTGGCTAATGGCTGCTCTTCCCACTGCTTCTGTCCCTGTTTACAAAAAAATGTACTCTCCTTCTGCCCTGCTTTCTTACCCAAAAAGAAAAGAAAGAGACAAAGAATAAAACACTTCAGTTAAGAGATAAGTGATAAAATAAAGGAGGAATATAAGAATTTCTTTCTTTCTTCCTTTCTCTCTTTCTTTCTTTCTTCCTCTCTTTCTTCCTCTCTTTCTTCCTCTCTTTCTTCCTCTCTTTCTTCCTCTCTTTCTTCCTCTCTTTCTTCCTCTCTTTCTTCCTCTCTTTCTTCCTCTCTTTCTTCCTCTCTTTCTTCCTCTCTTTCTTCCTCTCTTTCTTCCTCTCTTTCTTCCTCTCTTTCTTCCTCTCTTTCTTCCTCTCTTTCTTCCTCTCTTTCTTCCTCTCTTTCTTCCTCTCTTTCTTCCTCTCTTTCTTCCTCTCTTTCTTCCTCTCTTTCTTCCTCTCTTTCTTTCTTTCTTCCTTTCTCTCTTTCTCTCTTCTTCTTCCTCTTCGCAAGCCCTGTTAAGCATGCTGTGCAAAATATGCATGCCACTGACCTGTGTGTACCTTTATTAGAGGTAGGTTACTGAGATCAGTGGGTCCTTAGTTTGAACCTGTGTGCCTACACCTGTGGGTGGGAAATCCTTGGCCTTGGGTTGGGTAGGGATGTAAGGTCACGTATGGGAGGGTAACCCCAGGTTTTCTACCAGTCTAGCAGTTTCCAGAACATTACACAAACATATTGTCCTGTTATGACAGGACAAAGGGCAATAGTTTCAAACTAAAGGAGGAGAGATTCAGGCTAGACATGAGGAAGAAGTTTTTTACAATGAGAGTGGTAAAATAGTGGAACAGGTTGTCCAGAGAGGTGGTAGATGCCCCGTTCCTGGAGACATTCAAAGCCGGGCTGGACGGGGCTCTGACTAACCTGATCTAGTTGAAGATGTCCCTGCTCATGGCAGTGGTGTGGACTAGATGATCTTTGAAGGTCCCTTGCAACCCAAACTATTCTATGGTTCTATGATATTATGATATTATGAGGCTGATTCAGGGGGTGGTGGATTTACATCTTCCTGGCTATCCAAACCAAAAATGTTTCTGGAATCATCCAGTTAAAAAAGAAAAGCATTAGCAGAAGATATATCTGCCAACCGCAGTTATTCAGCACTGAGTCAGATCTGTCAAACTCTGGGTCAGATCTGGAAACTTTATTCTTCTAATTGTTTTACTTCAGTTTTTAAGACTATGGATAATCTCATTACACTGCTTACTTTGATTGTATGTGATCCATATTGCAGGCTAATTTATAAGCTATTTCAAGGAGAGGTGAATAATGCATTGGTCAGTGAATCTAAGCCTGGCTAGGACACAGATGGAGATCCTTTTCAAAAACAATTTGTTTTTTTCTGAGGGAAATCATGGTAGGTAAAATTTAGAAGTAAAATGAAGCTTCAGAGAAGATACCCTAAAAAAACAGTAAAATACTTAAAAACAGTAAAAGTATTAGAAGGGATCTTCACAGATGTCAGAGAAGGTTGTGAAAACATAGCCATGAAAAGAAGCAAAATCAAACACAAATTTAGTACCAGTTACATTGTTACAAGCTTTAAAATGGGATCATCTATTCTTAGCCCAGTTTTTCTGTTGTATCAAATGTAGCTGTTCCAGGAAATTCTCATTTCCCTGTCTGTTGATGAGCAGCTCTGCTTTTGGGAGAGATACTTCATGGTACACCAGCATTATAGCTCAGCACTGCGTGGCTTGATGCATACACTGCTTGTGACCTACACCACAAAGTCCTTTAGCTGGCATCTGGTATACATGCAGCACTTAAGTTTATAAGAGCACCAAGAGCTCCTGTGACCTCCTCAAATCTTGCTCTAGAGAGCTAAATATGTGTTACTTCTTACCAGCTGTGTGAGCACAAGCTTCTAGGGCAACTCTAATTACAACAGAAATACGTTGTTTCAAACTAGACAAAATTTAAGTCAAAATTAATCCCGCTTTGTATTTATAGATATCATGAGCTAAGGTAAAATTGTTTCAGGCCAACATTTAGCTACATTTACTGCAGCGGCCTACACCTGTCTGCTGGTATAGGTGCACCACTGTCTGCTTTATGCTTAGGAGACTGCAAATGACTGAAGACTTTACTGCCTTTTATTGTTTTTATCCTCAGAAGCTTGGTGGCTGTGACCAAAAAGTGAGTTGTATTACAGAAAAAAAGGAAAGCAATCATGGTAGTTGACATGGCAGTGAATATAAAAAGAAATGTGATGTGCTGATCATGTATTAGAATGAGAACTGTGGAGGAAAGTTGTGTCTCGTAAGTATGCTGGTATAAGACGTATATATATCTGCCTCATAAGCACATGGTATAAATGTAGTCCAGGGGAAAGAAGGTAGTCAAAATTCTGAAAAAGTTTGGAGGACATCCATGAAAGTATTTTAAACAACCTAAACTATAGAGACATAAGAGGGAGCTTTTTCTCACAGATAGTGTGAATTATCAGCAGTTAAGGGTAGGAAGCAAAAACTAGGAATAATTGTTCAGTTCCCACAATAGAAAGGAATTACCATAGGGAGAATTGCTCATATATTGCTGTTTTTCAGCATCCTCATGAAAAATCTGGAAAGCGGAGAGATGCATAAGATAACAAGGTTTGCTAATGACATAAAATTATTCAAACTTGTCAAAACTAAATTGACTGCAAAGACTTGCAGAAGGCTCTTGTGATATAGAGTGATTAGGACACAAAGCAGCTAATGAAATTTCAATTCAATAAATGCAAAGTCATGCACATGGAGAAAACACAGACCTAAATTTATACACAAACAGATGATGATAAGCTTGAAATGAGATACTGCCAGTTGGTTGTCACTGTAGATAATTCTCTAAAAACAGAATAAACATACAGAAAAACTTGTAGAGCCCTTCTGCTGGGTTTTAGGGTCAAGGGCCAGCCTTCAAGAACTATGGAATTCACCCATTAACAGTCTTTGCTAACCAGGAGTTGCAAAATCCACTTGTAGATTTGCTTTAGTTGATGTTAAACCTACTAAAGAATCATCTGGAATCATGTTCTGGGTCAACACTCGGGTAGTTTAAATTTCTGCCTGTGCTGCTGGAAAATTCAGGATAAGCACCAAGCAAAAATTTTATTTCAGCCTAGCCTGATGAGGTGAGGCAGTGTGAACCCTGAGTCATGAAAATCCTTGGTTCCAAAATATCAGTGGGATTTCAGTACTGTCCATACTGGGACATACGGTAGGGCAAAAACTGGTGGACGCTTATTTGACTCGGTGCCTCTGACAAAGAACATCAGCCAAGGATGCATCTTAAAGGTTGTCAATGTCAATTCTGCCACACAGAGGATCAAGAATCTAAATATGTGACCATTAATAATTCACCTTAGGAAAAGGAGGGCTGTTTTTTACCAGTCCTCCCCTTTAGAGGTTCATGCTTTCTGTATATTATAAGCGTAACACAGAGAACTGCTTGCATTTTGATTGCTCTGCTGCGATGATGCCTTCTCCCATGTTCTAGATTCAGCAGGGGGTACTCCTGTGCACGTATTTTACCCTTGCCTTCCACTGAACACTGAGCAGAAGGTTGGAGTGACTGGTATACTGCCTGCATTATTCTTTAAGTAAATTGAAATGTATAGCAAGACTATACTGAGACTTCTTGAATTTCAGCTCTGGTTTGTAGAACTGTTTCACCTACTTCCTCCTTTCAGATGAATTGTTCGTGTTCAGCCTGGGACCTAGGAGTTGAATTATAGTAGCAATAAAGGCTCATTATTTATTTAATTTAAATAGCACTCTGTTCTTTTAAACAGCTTTTCTTAAACCCAAAAGTGATGTTAGGTTTTGTTTTTTTAAAAAAAACTACATTCTGCCACAGGACATTCAACCCTTTTTCAGAATAAAAACTTCATCTTTGTTTGTTTTGATAAAAAATGATATAACCAAAATGTAAACAAATAAGAACACTCTAAAACTGGACTCAACTATAAGAATAAAATAGATTTTAAAAAATAATGATGCAAGCCTTGATGTTGCATGATGCAAAATAAACAGTTCTTTAAAGGAATGCCATGGACATTTGATAGTAAAATGTTGTATAGGTATATGTTTTATGTGGAGTGAAATTATTATGCAAAACAGTTGTATAGGCGTTTTTATTATCCTATATTAAAATATTGCGGTAGAGGAAACAAACATACAGAATTTTTGTCTGGCAGAACTATGTGGCACCCTGTGTTAATCTGTGGCTCCACAGAAGTCTCTGTATACTATCTCCATATAGCAGGTTTCCTTGGGGAATAAGGTGCAGCAGAGTGACTGAGATGACAGGAATAACTAGAGGGCAATTTCTGTCTAGTAAGTACTGGCTTTTGCATATAGAGGTAAAAATAAATAAAAATAAATTATTCTACAAAATCTCTGTAAACTTTGACACTACCAAAAGCTATCAGAGTTGAATGGTTTTGCACTCCTACGAATGTTATTTTTGTCTAAAAAGAGATTAACAAAATAGATAGCTGGAACAGATCTCAAAATCTGATCTTCATGGTACAACAGTATAACATGGAAGAGGAGTCATTTCAGCATTAATGTACTCAGTTACATCTTCTGCCAAGTGTGTGCACAACTTGGCTAACATCTAATGACTTCATCTGAGTCACTTCTGATGCACTTCTTTTAGCTAAGCAGAAATGCAGATCACAGTCACAAGTGGATATGCTGGGCATTACATGGGGGAAAAAAAAAAAGGAAAATCTGATTTTGAGAAGATGTGCTTGTTAGGAGCATAGGGAACACAGGACAGGTTACATGCTGTCCTAGTCATGATTGCATGTGATAAAAATCATTCAGGATGCAGAAGAACAGAGAAGTAACAATAGAGGATTCCTCGGCATTTGGCTCTCGTGTAACTATCAAACTTAGGAGCATGTCATTTCTCATCACAAGCCACTTGCTGGGCAGGTAGAGTTCAGTGTTGATAACTTCTTGGAGATAACTGGTAGGACTCAATGTGATCTGTTTTTCACAGTGTAGACAACCTAGGTACTACTGTTATTATGGCTGAGAAAGACTGTAAAACATGAATCCAGCTACAGTATTGGGTACTGAGAAAGACTGTAAAACATGAATCCAGCTACAGTATTGGGTAAATGTAGAGACGTGGAATAGCAGCAGTGTTACTGGAACTTTCATTCAAGTGGAAAAAATGAGCTGTTCACATGGTGCTAAGGCAAAGTAGAGGGGGAGCTGGAGGAGGCCCAAGAAGCCACACAAAATTGCGAACCATACATCATATACAAGGGTATATTAGTGCTTGGGCACTTCTGTAGGAGTCTGGCTGTGTTTCTAAGGCTATATGCCTAACTGTGCTTGAATCAAGAATATCAAAGCAATATTGCCAGCTTCCTAATAGCACACATACTGTCACCCTTACTGAGAAAAAACAATCTGAGGTTGATTCTGGGGCTCTCTGGTTGTCATTTGCCACTTGAAAGTGGCCTGTTGACTGGGCAACAGAAGAATTACTCCATTTTGGCTGAGATTGCAGGCAGCTTGCAGCCTCAAACTGTGAAACAGAACAAAGAGCCCGTGAACCTGTAAAAACTTTGAACTGAAAGAGCTGGAGGTGGAGGTGGCAACTGTTATCTCCATGTTTCCAAGTCTCCCAGAGCATCTTGCCAACAGACTGGTGAGCTCTTGACAACAGGTGGTACATACCATTGCTTTGCTGAGGGCACAGATGTCTATACATCCAGTAAGACTGGTCTGTATGAGGATGGTTCAGAAGCTGGTTACATTCCAGCACAGGTATCCTTTAGGCAAAGGAGATTGCAGCAGTGAAAAAGGAAATAGGTACTCCTCTACTGCATTTTTGGTGGATATACTGAACCATTCTCAGCAGTCAGGGACTCAGCTGGAGATAGACACCAGCATAACATCCGAGTAGTTGATGCAATAAATGAGCTTTCTGTGCAGCTTCTCCATTGCCTTTCTTTTGACCAGTCACAAAACACCACAGACAGCAGTGCCTTGCTTCCTGTTTCCCTTGCCCCTGCCAGGAGGATCTTGAGTTGCAGCCTTCACCTGAGACAGGTCTTGAATCTGTCCATTAGCTAGATGGGCAAGTGGGGAAGATGGGGATGATATCAGAGTTGAGGAAGACTAACGAATGTCAAAAAAATGGCTTTTGCTGGAGTTGACCAACATTTCTGAAAAAGGCAGAGGCAGCTGAGTGTTTGGCTCAAGCACTTACAGGTACAAGTAGAACAGGCACAAATAGGTACCTACATTATTAAATGCATCATCATTTATTAAGTTTTCTTACCATAAATCAGCATTCAACAGGCAAGACAAAAAGTATCAGTACAAATACCACTCAGAATAAGCTAGAGGATAAACCGCACTATCCAGTCCAAATACTAATATAAATGTGATATCTTGCATTTACCCTCAGGCAGAAGAGAAAGCATACATACAAACTCTTGATAGCCTGTGACAGCCTGACCCTATCAAAGCCAAGCAACACATGCAGTAACCATAGTGCAGTCAGAGCATTTAGGTTTATCAACATGCATTCAAACTATAGGCTATTATATGCCAAAGGTTTCTTCTGATGGTGGATCACAAAGTTCTGTTGTTAGACTATAAGACTTTTGCATTCTAACAGCAATATTTCACAATAGTTTTTGCCACACTTCAAATTTAATTGTCAGAATTTGCCTAGGAATCAGAAGAGACGGAATAGCATTTTGTTGTTTAAGTTGCAGCTATTTGAAAACCACAATTTGAATAACAAGGTCTGCTGAAGGTTATGAATTAAGTCTAGGGAAAAAATTATAGATGTGGGCGCTCCATCCCTGGAAGGATTCAGTGCCAGGTGGAATAGGCCTTGGGAGCAACCTGGTCTGGTGAAAGATGTCCCTGTCCACGGCAGGTGGGTTAGACCGGATGGTCTTTAAAAGTTCCTTCCCACCCAAGCAGTTAAATGTTTCTATGAGTCTATAAGTCTAAATATTTCCTTGAAGGGAAGGAAGTATGTGGTTTAGGGGGAAATCCAGCAGATGGTAGTAAAATAGCAAGCTTTCTGAGTCCTTTTTTTTTCACTTTGGGGCAAAGAAAATATGGATATCTCGTAGACGTCAGCTGGGTCTTGTAAATTTACATGCAATACATTTTCCAAGCACTTTTAATGATAAAGATATAATACTTCTGTGACATATTTGAACTCAGTCTTCATCTTTCTGTCCTTAACTACTGCTTTTCCCCAGAGGGCTAAAGCTTTTATTGCTGGGAAATCACTGTGAGATCAAAATTTTCCAAAGAAAACTTTTGCTGTGAAAATAGAACATGCCTATTGGAAGAGACACTGACACTATTCAGTACCTGGCCTTTTAGCAAATTCTCATTAGAGTTGCCCTTCTACCCTAGACTGGTTCCCATGGGTCAGTTCTGACATATCAGACACCACCACCACCACTATGAGTTGCTCATCAGAGCTGACAAATACAGAAACCATGCAAGCCCTATTGGACAGTGCACCTCTCCCTGCAAGAAATTCATCAGGATGGGAACACATTGAAAAGTGTGATAGAACTTGGTTTTAAAGTGTTATGCCTGTTTCCAACCCAGTTATTCCTTACTGCACACTAATAGCAACTTTGTGTTCATTCTCTGCGATACCCATCTACAATATCTAAATCTGCCACTCTTACATTTTAAAAAACATTATATTGAAGAATTGAGATAATTCACAGCATCATAAGCTTTTGGTCTTGTGTCTTTCAGTGTACAAATCTTCCAGTTACTAGAGTTCTCCAATGTGTCACTTTTTTTTACAGAAAAAACACCAACCATTTCCCTTTAATTGATGTCATTAGAGCAATTAAAGTCACTACACAGTTTAAATTGTAAATTTTTGCATTTTCAGTGCTTAAAAATTATCACCTTGTAGATTTTTTCTTGTGCAAAAACACTTTCTACTTTCTCAAAGAAATAACACATGAACTTTATAGTCTAAATAAAAAACACTTCAGATGCTCTTTAAATGCATTTATAAACTTATTTTTTTATGGATCTGATGCTAAATACACTGCCAAATTTATGTGGGAATAAATGAGAATTTAAGAACACTAAATAGAAGCAATAGTGTATAACTACTTTAAATGAAGCATGAATATTGTATATGTATTTTTCTCTTGCTGTCAGGCAAGATGGAAACTTGCTGAGGCCAATTTTGTATTGGAGTTCACATCCCTATTTTATCTGATTACAATAACTGCTCAAAGGCCATAAAATAATCTGACAGGAAAAAAACCCTCATTCTCCTCACACATGCTTCTGATGAGCAATAGTAATAGCAAGAACATTTCCAGGAGACCAAGGGAGGTGGTCTCTGCTCAGCCCTGGTGTGACCACATCTGGAGAGCTGGGTCCAGTGCTGGCCTCCTCGGTACAAGAGGGATGTGGGCATACCGGAGCAAGTTCTGCCAAGGGCCATGAAAGTGGTTTAGGGATTGGAGCATCTCTCATACAAGGAGAGGCGGAAAGAGATGGGATTGTTCAGCCTGGAGAAAGCTCAGGAGGATCTTATCTGTGTGTATAAATACTTAATTGGGGATGGGGGGTAAAGAAGACAGAGCCAGGCTCTTCAGTGGTGACCAGGAAAAATTCTGAAATACAGAAAACTGTATTTAAACATGAGAAAAAAAAACATTTTTGCAGTGGGGTTGGCCAAACACTGGAGCAGATTTTCCAAAGAGATTGTGGAGTCTCCATCCTTGGAGCTATTCCAAACCTAACTGTACATGGCTTTGAACAATGTGGTCTAGCTGACCTTGTTTTGAGCAGGGAAGTTGGATTAGACGACCTCCAGAGATCCTTGGCAACCTCAGCAAATCTGCAGCAATGCACACAACTCAGACATGAATTGAATTAAGTTCACTAAAAGTAGGATATCTCCCTTTCAAAGGGTAAGCATTCACTGCTATGTGAATATTGATAGAGTGTGGGAAACGCACCACCCATCTAAACTCTAGATCAGAACATATTCAGATTCTGAATTACAGTTGTACAGGTTACTGGACAGATTGTTTCCTCCCTGTATAAACAGACACTAGATGCAGATAGAACCCATTATCAACAGTGAATTACAAAAAGTAATTAAATACAAATAAATGCATTTATCTAAATCCACAGATTCTAGGATTTTTTATTTGTTTAAAATATAGTGAAATTTCTGTGAATCACAGCCACTCAGAGGCTGCTCTCAAGTATCTCTGCCATACCCAAAGTTACCAGTGCACAAATAAAATCTTGTCATCCTAAGGTCCACCATGGTCATATGTCTCAGTGTGGCAGGAGAGTGTTGAAGGCAATTAGTCTCCTCCAAAGCACTGAACCATAGGTGTTTGAGGGGTGCTGTTGTCTTGAGTACCACAACACTGGATTAAAACACTGAATGTTCTTTCCCCTTTCATGGTTCATGGTGATTACTTTTGAATGGTGGTGACAGCTTTTCTGGAGAGTGGCTGATTAGAACTAATAGTTGAATTCATCCACTAAAATCAGCCTGATAATTTTCAGCCTGCAAATAAAAGAAACTTAAGTAACGTTTTATGCCTTTATGTGCTAGAAAAAGGTACACCTGGCCCTACTTCCACCAAGCACCTCTACCATTCAACATGCTTGGGGCCTGCAGCTGCCTCTGTGTTCACCCAGACCAAATCCAGTTCCCTGACATTACTTAAAGTGGGAATGCTTTTGTTTTGGACCACTGGACAGAGCTGAGGTCCTATAATTTTGTCAGTAATACCGATGTGAACCCATGTAAAATTTTCCATTTTATTTCTGTGATCACTGAAAGGAGTGTCAGTGTTAGAGCTGGTACAATTAGTAGGTGCAACCTACCCTGAGCCGTGACTGTCTTTTTAGAACCAGGTGCCCACTTCCAGTTTGTTATTCCATGCACAAAATGCTCAGCCTTGTGACTGCTGATGGCTCTGAGGCTGAGCCTTGACACTGTGTTAGTGCAAGTGACATTATTGGCATGAGCCCTGGTCATCTGTTGGTGTCAGTGTGGTTCCTAGCACTACTCAGAAACTCGGGCCCGTGTATGACATTGATGTGGAGCTGGATGACACAAGACAAGAGAGAGCAGAGAGTGCCTTCATTGACATGCAAATGTTTCCATGGTTCACATCCCTTTCCCAGGATAAGGGTGCCTTTGAGGAGCTCAGAGATTTGAGAATGACCAATGCCATACCTTAGGAACAGAGAATATAAAAGTAAAGCCATTATAACATATATATACTGTAGTGCACCGCTCCATGGAAAGTGACAGTAGGTTTCCTAGGCAGCCAAATCAAAAAAAGAACAAGGCTAAAAGAGAGTGAAGTACAAAGAACATCAACCAACAGCTTGATGTGTTAAGGGGTAAATTTTGGAAAGTGCTAAAGTTGCACTGGAAGTCAATGGCAGTTGTGCTCTTAAATCACTGAGGACCTTTTGAAAAGCCCAGCCAGGAGCACCACTGCTTGATGCGTGTGACTGATTATTCATTGTTGTACACAGCTGTCCTGCTGCTGCACTTTCATTCCACTCTGTGCTCCACGCCGGGGCTGCTCTCCTCTCTTCATTTACAGGCTCTGTGCTTCAGGAGACTGTTATTCTTCCTCCTCCTCTTCCTCTCCACAGACTCCATGTAGCTGTGTATGCACCTGACAGCCAAATATTTGTATGACCTCTCTAATCCCCAGGGTTGTGATGCCAAAGGGCCATCTATCTGCTTCCAGAGCCAGTGACCAAAGAAGGTTTGTGCTAGCAGGGAACAGCAGGGATGGTCCATTCCTGTCCCTCATAAAAGGCAAATATTTCTGCATAGCAGACTGAGCTGGCAAGAAAGATTCGGAAGAGCCACATACAGTGACAAGAATACCGAATGTGGGCCCTAACAAGAGCTCTGTTTAAAATGAAGAAGCTGACATTGTTTTTAAAAGAAACAATTCAAGAGGAGTTGGTTGTTACTTTGACAGCTGGTCCTACCAAACTGAACTGGCACAGCATTGCTTTCCAAGCTTTCCTCCTTTCCATTTGCATTAGGAAGAAATAAAACACTGCAGCAATTTTTGCCTCACTGTGACAGAGTACATGGTATCTCAGTAGAAGCTGCAAGCAACCTACAAGCTCTTGGCAAAACAAATGGAAAATGCCAAAGAAATAAGAAATCTTATTGGAAAAAGCACAAATAAGGATGTAGGTTTAACATGTGGGAAAAATAATTTTTTTTGTATTAAAAAACATTCATGAGGTGAGATCTGTAAGATTGTTAACCTCCAAAACGAGCAAACAACCTCCCAAATACAGAATTTTTTCATTCATACATCCGGAAACCTGTAACCTATCCTATAGGAGAAGCCACTGTTCAAGACTGTGACGATAGAATAGAAACAATAAAGCCAAACTAGTATATAGTCATTTTTATGAAGACTTTTTTACCCCATTTCTATGTTTGAAAATTTCCAGGTAGTGAAAGCTCCTCAGAGATTAAAATGTAATAACTATTTTATGGCAGCTGCCAAAGAAAAGTGCAAAACCAATATATTAACTGAAAGTATTTTTAGCATGGATAGAGAAGTTTCCTCTTTCACTACCAACAGAATTGGAGCTTGGTTTTCAGTGGATTTACCACTCTATATGTAGTCCGAAAAAGATGAATATGACCATTTTAAAACTAAATGCTCTCAGTATCTATTAAGGAAATAAACATGTCACATGTTCCTTTGATTTACAGTATAACTGAGGTTTAAAACTAGTGATTTCTGTAGCTGATTTATAGTCAAGTCTTCTAGCTATGAAAGGAGGAGAGATTTTTCTTCACCGAGGAAGATAAAATTGTATTTGCCTTCTGTGCTTCAGCTGAAAATTGATCTCACTCTTCACAAAGTTCACGTGAACCCTCCTTCAGGACACTGACCTGGTGAGATCCCCAAGAGAGAGGCTTTAGCTACAGAGATGTCATGCAGATTATCCTTCTGTTCTCAGCTACGAAGACTTAAACATTGAATCAAAAGGAATCCAGAAAGTACATAATATCAGGAGTCTTGACCGGAGAACCAGGAATCAGTGAGTGACGGTGGTTCTCTTGCTGCTTTTAACAGTGAGGTATGTCACCCTAAACTCTCTGTTCTCCAAAAGGATCCAGTTTATTTTCAGACTAATATTTTCTGAAAGTCTTCCTGAGGGACTATGCTGTACACATTTATTTCACTGTTTTTGAGAGACTTCAGAGCCAAGTTTTCAGAAAAAAAAAAAAAAAAAAAAAAAAAAAAAAAAAAAAAAAAAAAAAAAAAAAAAAAAAGAAGAAAGAGAGAAAGAAAAGTCAATAGATACAATTTGGATATTTTTTATATTAACAATAACAAAGAAACCACTGACAGCTTAACAACTTGCAGTTAGACCCCACATCTTTGACCCAGGATGTTTACAGTGATGGCTTGTGCAACTTGACAACCTACTGCACTTGAGGTTAAGATTATGTCCACAATCTGTGGCCTTGGTCTGGTCCGACGAGCAGATCCACGGCACCAGTGCGCAAAATCCAACATGCTTGAACACTCCTTAGACTACATAGGATCAATGAAATAAACATTGCTTGTGTTGGTAAACCCAAAGCACTCTAAACTTCCACAAGGCAGAAACTTTCAGAAGTCACATGGCCACAACTGCTTTTATTGCATGGGTGACAGTTTTGCTGGGGAAGGGCAGAGAAGTGGAAGAAGGCACGTTCCCTGCAGGGAACTACTGGAGCTCTACAGAACATGCCACGTGCTACTACTCATCCCAGATAGCGGGCAGTAAAGTCCATAGGACTAGAGACTAACACGGTCTTTTGTCCCAGGTTATAGATCCAAATCCCATTCCTGTGCCTGGCTGAATAAAAACGTTACCAGATGAGGGGCAGGAAGGCATTCAGACAGCACTGAGTGGGAAAAATGTCCCTGGCGTGACAAGGATATCTTTTCTCTGGAGATACTGAATGAGATCAGTCAGTTTACACGATTGAAGTAGAAGAGCTGATGCGACCAGAAAGGTCAGGCTATGGATCAGCATCATGGGGGTCCAGTCAAGTAAGGCAAAGGAGATGAAGAGTCATGAGAGAGTGAGCCGAAGGAGCCCAATAAAATACATCCTCCTCTATCACTACCGAGCTGCTCTGGAAAAAGCTGCATTTTTCCTACCTATGTGTTTCTTTTGATTGACTAATCACATCCTGAAGGTCCTATTATATGAATAATCCCCAACCTGGTTATCTCTGAAGGTCATACTCCCTGTTTTCACATTTTACCCTTGAAGTCTGATAAACTCCAATGCTGAAGTAGAACTCTCTTATAAAACTACTTTTTATTTACAGTTATAACTCTCAGCAGGCTTTTAGTTAACTGTTTTTCAATTCTTTGCCCAGATCCAGATGTTATCTTTCAGATGTGATAAATTTACCTGGCAAAGAAAAGAGTCTTGTCTGAATTTTTAGTATTTTTATTTTGACCTTTTTCTTCAGACACAGATATGGCACTTACAGTAATCTCCTCTGTCATACATTATCATATTTTCAGAGTAGTTTTGAGAAGTCAGTATGCTATTTGATGTCACTCCAGCACTTCTCTCCTGGAGTTCTATGTTTATAGTGTTTACAACAGAATGGGATGAAGTTGTGGCAAATGTTTTAGTTTGCATTTCTCTTTAAATTATTCAGTATGAGATGAGGAATTTAAGCACATCATAAAAGCAGACAACTAAGTATGTAGAAGCATAATACAGAGAGCAAAAATTTGGGAATAAAAGCCTCTCAGCCATTAAAAAAGTTAGAGTCAGAAAAGTCTGGTAAAATTGTCAATTTACAATGTCTCACTTATTTCAGCTCACTCACATTGTAGCATTGTAGGATCATTTTCTATAGAGTTTATGGTTTTTAATTTTTGTTGTTATTTTTTTCCTGTTTAGTTTAAAAAGACATAAAGCAGGGAGGTTTTTATGGTTTCCTTGAGAAAATAATTCCATCTCTTCTCAATCTATTTCAACTGTTTCTCATCTGACTTCTTTCCACATATGTTGATTTTTTTTTTATCGTTGTTTCTAGTACCTCTGAGAGTCTTGCATCATGTTTGTTCTCCTTCACTGAAATCCTCCCAGGTGTTGTTGTTTTCTCACTCCTTTCACCCTCTCTTGTGATAAAAGAAACCTCTACATTTGAAACAAACAAAGAAAGAAAAAACAACAAACAAACCACGTGATTATAAAGTCTCTGATTCTTTCCTACCACACAACATTTACATGTGCCTCTCTCCATCCTTGGAAACATTCAAAGCAGATGAGTGCATGCAAGAGAGAAGAAATAGGAATAATGCACCCATAAGAAATCAAAGGGAATCAAGGGGGCAATCAGTTAAATTAACATTGGTCGTGGTGGCAAAGAACAAACCACATTTGGGATATACACTGAATAAAGTGGATATACACTAAATTGGAACGTACACTAAATGATACACCTGTTTACTTGGTGTAATCCAAAACCTTTCTGTGACACTGTATTAGGAGTAGCTTGGAGCAGGACTCTATTCCCATAGCACTCAAGGGTCTCCCAAGAGGTCTTCGCTCCTGCCTGCCCACCTTATTCTGTGGACCTTCACCACCAGCAGCATGTCTGTGAGCAAGACCCTGTGAAAAATTCATTAACTGCTGAGAGGACCTCAGGTCTGGAAATATGACGTGTGTAATTCATTTAGAAAAGAGGCGAACTGCTGACACAGGGTTCGAGTCCTTGCTCAGGCAGGGCAGGATCTCAGTTTTGTTACTTACTCCGTGCATCACAAAGCAGATATGAGGCTCGTTGGCAAAGGAATGTAAAAAAGCCTTGCTTTTCTGGAAATACTGCATACAGTCAAACTGTCTTGAAAATTTAAATGGGCAACAGAATATGTTTTCTAATTTCAGAGGTATTTGATACATCAGCCTACAAGGTGTATACCAGATGTGTAAGTTGGGCAGCAAAACACAAAAACGGATGCTTAAAAATACTCATGGACTTCTTCTAATGATTGCATATATTGTAAGAACAAATCAAATCTTTCAGTTGTTTAATTTAAAGCTGGATTATTCAGAGGAATAATTCGTTTGGGAAAGACTTAAAAATTGCACCAGCAAATGAAAGCTAGTATTTTCCTATACTTGTCACAACGACAGCTGGCTTGAAGTGCTTTATTGATTTCCCTATAAAATAACTATGAGCTGTGGAAGAAATGCACTGCATGTGATGTAGCTTGGCTTATAAAATAATTACATAATATTAGAATGAGGACTCAATCTGCTTGAACAGCTTGCAAAATAAAATGGCCAAATAATGTTTGAATAAGGATCTGGCTGATAAAGTGGAATGAGTTAAATTTATACAAATGTTTGGAAAACAATGGTCTACATTAAGGAAAAAAGGAATGGCTGTACAGTAGACTTACTCTCATACCGTACTGAGTTGAGCCACTGGATGACAACTTTTGGCATAACCTACATTACTCCAGTGCCACTTGAGTAGTAACAGGCACCAGTATAATTTAAGAACATGAAAGGGAATAAGCTTCTCTTCGAACTTCTGGTGTGCAAAGTTTTCTTTGAGTCACAAAAACTTATCATATCTTTTGGAAAAATCCCCATGGCCTCCAGCAAACCACCTGATGTAAGAGTTATCTTACATCATGACTCAAGCATTATTCTCAGCTGGACGGAAACTGACTCATCCCTTTCCGCACCAGATCTCTCCCAACACAGTTTATGACCCTTTTCTCAGAAGTTGCCATCTCAAGTGTGCTGTACATGTGAAGGGACATGGGAAGAGTAAAAGTTACCGGTGTGTAGTCAATAAGCTAAAGTGCCCGTGTGATGCATCAGAAGCAGACAGCTTGTATCTTGCAAGGCACAGCTCCCTGGCCAGGTGATCCCACTCATGACAGGGCACAGGTAACCTGGCCTGTGAAGGCACCCTTTAGTTAAGGCCTTTTGTATTACTAGATAAGCCACAAGAACTGAAGGCTCAGCATGGACAGACACAGATTACTGAAACGTCTGTGGGCTTCTTGAGAGGGGCACAGCTTCCCCCACAAAATCACAGCAAAAACTGCATGGTTTACAACTACTGTGAGCCCGGTGTGGCCTCAGCATACTTAGGTGCAGCTACTAATCTTGATATTTTCCACTATTATTACAAAACATTTTGTGCCATAATTGTCACCTGTGACACCAAGTCGGAGCCTGAGGTGACTGGTTCAGATACTGTAGGGTGGACAGCAGTCAGCAGTAACTGGAAGACATTCTGGGGAAACTCCAGACTCTTGAGAGAATTTGGTATAAATTGTCTTAATGTTTTAAAACAGTTATTTCAGCTAATGCTCTCAAACCTCTCCAGGAACAGATTTGTCCAAAATTTCCACTTCCTACTGGTTAATGCAGCCTGCTGACACAGCTATAGACCCTCAATGACCGTATCATAAAGGAAAAGCGAGAAACCCTGGAAAATGCATCACTGCCATGAGCAGCTGCAACTCTACATGATTTGTTCCCCTCTACATGCTGAATGTTATAAGAAAAATAATGAAAATATGACTCATAAAAATGAGTCACAAATGTGTGACATACTGTGTAATTAATGACTATTTTGGCCCAGGAAAGACCAGCTTGCTGCCCTGCCCCGGCATTGAACCCTCATCCACCAAGTCATAGGACTTCTGACTTCTAAGACATGTACCAAGACATGTTTTTTTTTTTTTTTTCCTTTTTTTTTTAAAAAAAAAATTATTTTTTTTACCTCAGAGAGAAATGGTGACAGGGAAAAGAATACTACTGAGTGACCAAAGGACAGCAGTCAAGGACTAGGCTGTGCTGAAAACCAGTAATATTTTGCTGAAATTCCAATCCTGACTTCATTTATTGCTTTTCTATAATGGAATAGTGTTACAAGATCTTTTTGTCTACTGTGTTAATTATCAATATTCCATATCTTCTGATTCTGTTTACCAAGATGTTTCTCTCCTCCCCATGAGTCTTAAATTACTTTTCCCTGTCTTATACAAATCTATCCTTACTTTCCCATCCCTCCTTTTTTTCCCCCTCATGTTTAGGAAGGAAGGATTAGTCCTGACTTAAAAAAAAAATGGCAAAAGTAGTTAAGCTGACCAGCAAACCATAAAATAAGATTACGTGCTTAGTAAAATAATTATCCTCTACTCGTATTTATATTTCCATTCCTGCAATGTATTGCTCTGAACACAGATCAATTGAATGTCAGAATATTGGTCTTCTGAAGCTCATGGGACAATTTGTTCTGAATTTTTATGGACTGACTCAGCATATAGCTCAGTAAAGTAAGGATGAAAACCTGTGATGTTGATTTCATGCAACATGACAATTAGATTAAAAAGAGAGTGCAGACTGTTATTCCAGTGGCCTAGAGATAGCTTTTTTTTTTCTTAAAAAAAAAAAAAAAAGGAGCTGCTGTGGTCAATGATGTTACTGCGTCTGCCAGCAGAAATTTTTGTCTACCCAAGTAATATTCTGACACATTTTAGTTCACTCACCTATTTCAGCTCTGCATTACTGCCGCTTACCAAACACTGAATCACTTGCTGTTATTCCCATCATAGTCAGAGGATATAAATACAGATCACAAGTTAAACAGCAAAGGGCATAAATTACATTGGCCCAAGAATAGCTGTGCAGAGCAATAGCCATGCAAATGGAGAAGGTGACCTGCTGTTTGAGTGCATGCAGAAAGAAATACATATTTTTCATAGACACCTGAGGCAGTCAAAGATTTTCATATAGAATTTTGTTGCCCCCCCCAAAAAAAATTAAAAAATTTTTACTTTTTGGTTCATTCCCTCTGGGTTTCAGCTGCATCATTGCTATGGGTGCTATCTGCTATGTTAAAGAGATTTTCTATTAGCCTTGAAAAACTGAGCTCAGTGGTGCTGCCTGTCTGTCACTTGCTTTGTTCTTGCTCAGATACCCACTTTGTCTGGAACTTAGACCTGTCTGATCTCATCAGTTCAATGGAGTAGCAGCCCAGTTTGGAGTTACACCTTTTAATGCAATTAGCTTAGAACAGCTTTGCATCTCCATTGCAGGGTTTACCTCATTACATGTTAATTGAATCCCATTTGCTGAAACATATGATCTAACAGTTATAGCGAATCTTAAACCTCAACAAACACAGGCTTGATTAATTAACACAGAGTAAACTAAATTGCCTTTTTGTATTTAATCACCATCAGGAAGCTCTTGGTTCTGTGATCTAAAGGCAGCTTCCCTATTTACTTCAGATCACAATTGCTTGTGAAGTACTCATCGTTTACTTAAACTTACCAATTATGAAAGCTCTTATGAGCCTCCTTTTCCCCCTGCAGAGCACCTAGAAATTACTTTGAACTTGAACATACTGCTGGAGGAAGTACAGCAAAGAGCAGTCATGTTTCTTCTGTCAGGCACTTCTGTGGTACCTCTACTCTTTCCTCTGACACTGTGTCCTAACAACACACCCAGGGGTCAGGATGAAGAAAGGCTTAGATGAAACTCAGCTGTTAAGTGGCAAATGGTTTCTCATGATGCCAAAGCCTCTACTGTCAATTAGCAGTTTCAAGAACCTGCATTTCACCCTGGCCCAAGTTAGAACTGTAAAAACAGGGTTTGAGTTTAATTTTACATTCTTGTTTGCATTCTTCCTCCTCCTCCTCCTCTCTCTTTGTCTCTCATGAATACCTGTATGAGGAAGAGTTCACTGAATTAACCTTTCATAGATTGGGTTAAGCCCTGGCTCTGGGTTTTAGGAGAGGTTTGGAAAGAAGACATTTTAAAAGCCTTTCAGCATCAACAGAGAATATTTTTAGTTTCAGACCTTGTACTGGGGAGATTAATTTCATTTTGTGGTACTATATTTTCAGCAGAATCTTACTAGCATGGTGCACCAAGTGTTGATATTAAGTCTATAAAATCTACAGTGAGCCAGGAATATAGCAACTTACTCAAAAATGAAGTGAAAGAAGTTATATTGCCTTTAACTTTAATTTCAAAGATCTGGTCTGGTTAAGAAGACTCCCTGTGCCTACTCTGCCTTTCAAAAGTAAGTGAAGGGTTATACTGTGAAAAGCCCCAAAATGAATGATGGTACAAAATCACGGGGAAAAAAAAAAATTAATACCTGCTGAAGAACAACATCATTTTAAAAGGAAAAGTCAGACTGGCATAGCAGCTACCTGTGGTGATAAG
Source organism: Pampusana beccarii (assembly GCA_013399365.1). NCBI lineage: Eukaryota > Metazoa > Chordata > Aves > Columbiformes > Columbidae > Pampusana > Pampusana beccarii. The sequence continues at coordinate 123,127 of VWYH01008991.1, forward strand.
AAGAGTGAAAGGGGCTTCCTCCCTCATTGGGAACCTCATCCAGGATGGTGGTCCTTGTCAGTGGAGGTCCTCACAGGGAATCTGGCAGGGCCTTGTGACCCAGTGGTTACTCCTTCCAAAGCAGCACATCTGCTCAGCAGGATGTAGGGCAAGGAGTGTAATTAAGTAGCCTTGGCACATAAGTGCAAAGCTGAGGGTTAAAGACACAGACATCATTTCCATTTTATCCAGAATAAAGGGTACTTGCAGGTAAAGTTATTCCATCTCTTGACTGGCCAATCTCATACTTCACTTAAAACTCCCTGTAAGTGGTGTCATCTTGTAATATAAAGAACAAATACTAAAACCATGTTTCCCTGGTATGACCATACTCCCTCTTCCACAGGAATTCAAGTGCCATCTGTCAGTTTCTGTCGCCACAAAGTTGGACAAGCCCAAGATACAAGAATAGGAGAAAGAAAACAGAAACTAGAACACCATCTCCTACCTCTGTGACTGCACAGCATGAGCTATCACCAATGGTTACTGCTCTTTCAGAGGGAAGAGGTAATTTGGTAGACATCGAAGGATCAAAAGATAAGCTTTAAAAAGAGAACCTAACAAACCTTTTTTAATTGAAAGAATATGAGTTTCAAGTGTTGTGGCCCATGTGCAGAAACGCTAGTATTTTAAACGAAATAAAGGAGAATTTAGCAAGTACACTTGTCCTATTTTGCAAGTATGCTTGTCCTTGGCTATTTTCCAAGATATCTCAGCTGTTCCAATGAACTTAAAACGTGAAATGACTCAAGTATATGAGGATAGATCTTTCATAAGTTATGACTTTCTTCTTTAAATAATGAAAAAAGCCATCTAATTTATCCTCAAATAATATTTTTTAATTTTTTTTTCATAGAAGTTTTAGAAACTGCTTCACTTTCATATATGTGCAATTACACGTAGCAAGCAGCAGAAATATGCACCATAGCTGAGTTTTCCAAATCTCTTTTGTTTGACATCAATTTTCATGTTAGCACCATGCAGTACCTACAAAGATAACAAACTGTATTTTCCTTCCCAATCTGCAGTACTAAGACAAGCTGCCATTCACCCCTTAAACCTAGAGCTGTCCTGTATTCATCTGTAATGTCAGCGATGACTTTTAAGTTAACTGCATGTTGGACACATCCTCAGTCACCACAGATTGTAATGTACAATCTTCCCCAGGCTATAGTGTTGCCTTGGGCTTTTGGGTTCCAATTGTACTCAAGCTAGAGGAATAACTCCACCTTTCCAGAGGCACAGAAATGTTTTTGTGGTTTTCAGATGAGGGTTTACTAAGGACAGTTCCCTGAGGCTGGAGTCCACCCTGTGTAGGGCTTGACCTCAGCTGGCTTTGGTTTCTGTTGGAAAGCTGCGCCAATTGCAGAACAAATAACTTTTTTTTTTTTTTTTTTTTTCCCAGCACAGTGTCCTCCAGGTTCCCAGATCTGGGTACTCAGCTTTAATTTACAGATATTTGGAACATTCATATTTTAGGTGTAGAAGGAACAAAATAGGAAGGTTTGAGAAAAGTGAGACATCTGAACAAGCTACCCTAATTTGGGGACTTGTGGGGGATATCATCTACTTCGGGCATTGACTGCTTCTCTTTTCTGTGAGCAAGACACAGGAGAAGAAATAGGGGGTCACCTGATAATTAGTCTTCAAAGAATGGTCTGGGGAGATTATCTAGTCCTGACAAGAGAAATTGTCAAGAAGATCTTAGTGGTGATTTGCCAGACCAAATCAGACTGATTAGGGAAAGAAATAAATAAGCTGAGAAATTAAGTTTGCTGTCACGCTGAGGGAGGAGGGGGTATATAATCTTAGGCATTTATTCAGAATTGTGCGAACAGCAAATGTGCACCTCACTAGGTCTTGAGGATCATAGAAATAGCTTTATAATCCTATTGCTGCTCTTTTCCACAGCGGTACCTGTGACTGCATTTTAAAAAGGGAGCAACATAAAATGTTTATAACTAAGGCACCACAATGGTGATGTTACATGGCTGTAGAAAAGGCATTTATATGCCTCATATATTCCTGATTTTAGTGCAGATGCTTTCCAGAGTGTGGGTGGGTAAAAGAGACACTGTATTCACACCTTTTTCAAGTTTCTGGAAGGCATAGCCACTGGTGGTCACATAGATGATGTGTTGGGAAAAGTAGGCTATATAAATTAGGATCTTTTGCTGCTGAAAGATATAATAAAGTGAAAGAAGTGGAGCCAGGTAAGTGTTGTGGCCACGTCAACATTAATTCTGTTTCACCTCTATTAGAAGAAATGTTCATACAGCAAGCCAAAACTCTTGGTTTATCTTTTGAGCAATCCTCAAGCATGTCGGAGTAGTTGCAGGCCCTACAACAAATGCTCCTGCTCTTCCTTGTGTTTCGTTCAGAGTTATTGTTAGTATAATTGTTGAGCCCAGTGAACTTAATAGCCTGAACCTTTATGGTAGTTGTGGCCCGGTGCTGCTAAATTTATATAGTTGCATATTGTTTTGATTTTGTATAAACTAATGACTTCCAAAGTGAAATTATGTAGTTTCTCAATTTATCCTTTTCATTGCAGGGTTTCCAAGATGAGGTGGGCACCTCAACAATCAAGAAACATTTTCCATCACAGTAAACTCAGGGAACACCTGCTATGCAACAGCACAAGCTAAATTAAAAGAGGCTACAAAATGTATGGTGAAAAAAAATTATATATGTATTGCCAGGGAAATGCTCTCCAAATAAGATAATGCAGAATAATAAACCATGCTGAATTGCATGATGCCTTCTTACAGGGCCATATACTTAGTTTCTAACACGTCTAGGATTCAGACTATGTACATTGTCCTGCATGAACGTTTATTGAAAACAAATCTTAAGTCAAGGAAGTGGTCTGAAACTTCTGTGTGGAGGAGTGATAAAAATTATGCACGCTTTGTAGCTCAGGGGCAGTTTCAAATTTCATCCCCAGTTTTTGTTGTACAAAATGTCCTTTCTGCTTTACTAAACTTATCTCAACAAGCCCAAAAGGTATTTAGATATGAGATTGCAAGATCTGGAAACCTCAGTCAGGGGTAATATTTGGGAACTACTTTCGAAATTCCAGAGTACAATTCTTCTGAAATACAATTTGAGTTCATGATTATTCAGAATTGATGGCTCTGGGTACTGAAATGGTACTCGTCTGGTGTTAACATAGGTAGACCTTTTGTCAGGACAGTTGCACATTGTTTACTAAGTTGGGCAGGCTGAGCAGGAATAAATTTATTTTACACATGAGCAGAAGTTGAATCTAAGAAAATACTGTGTTTTTTGGCTTCTTGGTGATTACTCTTAGAACAGTCATTATAGTCAGGAGAGTGAAAACAGTTCTTTCTCTGAAAATGTTAAGACTGTTTTTGGAAATTCAGAGATTAGTGTGAAGAAAGACTTAATTTAAAGATGCCTCATGTTCACAAAGTGGAAACCCAGTGAGGAGAAAGTCTCCAACATTCAATGTCACAGACTAACAGGAAAACCGGGCTGAAATGGGCACCCAGCTAGTGACTCAGGAGACAAGTTACCTTTCCAGTGGAATTTGTTCCACATTGTCTAACAGTTTATCTTGTAAAGTATAAATTCTTTACAAGAAGGACTCTGATTGCAGTGGTCACACACACCACCCACTTACGAAGATTTTTCAAAGTTAAGACAATGTTAAAGTCTCACTTGTAGGGAAGAAGCATTACTGCTGAGATCTCAGCAAGTATTCAGCTTTAATTTGAGTTGCCACAAGGTTATTTCTGAGCTTCATTTCCTCTCTCTGCAGCACTCCTTAGGCTGTGCTGCCATAAACAGCCTCTGACATGTATTAATTTATGTGGATGATTTGCTCGGCTTGATAAAAAACCAAACCAAAACAACAACCTCTTCCTTCCAACATGTCTTCCCTGAACATCTTATCTGTAATATTTATATAGAATACTGACAGAGGATGGTAAATAAAAAATGTTTGGAAGTATGTCTGAAATAGTGAAGAAAACAATCACTGAGAAGTGACATTCCGGGTTTTTTTTATTTTGTTTTCTTTTGTTTAAATCACAGATATGGATGAAAAAGGCATTAACCTAAACAACTTCCTGCTCTTCATAATCAAAACAGAGATACTGATGAGATGTCATATTGTAAAAGAAAGCAATTTTTTACATTTTAATGCAAAAATTTCTTCACCAAAAGGATTGTCAAGCATTGGAACACGCTGCTGAGGGAAGTGATTGAGTCACCACCCCTGGAAGTGTTTAGAAGACAGGTAGGCATGGTGCTTAGGGACATGGTTTAGTGATGGACTTGACAGTGTCAGGTTTATGGTTGGACGTGGTGATCTTAAGGGTCTTTTCCAACCGAAATGTTTCTATGATATTTGCACAGAATAGGCAGAATGAAAACAAATGGATTTTCTCTTTGCTGACTTTTTCTGGAGAAGTACCCGGCATGAGGTGTTTTATTCTTCAAGGAAATTCTGATAAGCATTCCAGCTCAGGCTTGGAAATCTGCATAATGACACACCAGCTTTTCCTAGAACAATCTTTAGATACAGAATAAACTTTTGGAGACACCAAAGATTTTGGATTGCCTTCCCCTTTCTACTTTTGCATATTGTGGAGATCCCCGGGACTGAAGTTACCTTTGAGTTTGGTGAGTGGAGGTCAACTTTGCAGGGATGACTGCTAGTCTAATGCCTTCCTTCACAAAGACATTGAAAAGCATCACTCTGACTGTCAACGTTCTCTTAAATCTGTCTTTGGGGCTGACTGTCCCTGAATACAAGGGACGCCAAAACCATCCAGAGCTTGCCACATCTGAAAGTTTCTAGTGAAGAAAAGCCAATTGGATTTTCTATGTGCCAAAGAATGATTTTCCTTATTTGACATCATAGCACATGCCCATTTAACTGAGTTCTCTGCTAAAAATTCCAGCTTTCTTAGCACAAGAGATCCTTTTTCAATATCCTCCACTATTCATTGATGCAGACTTGTATCATATTTACCAGTGGAGGATTAGTCTCTATTACTTGCTGCTGTATTAGTCAGGATTATTTCAGTAGCCTTTCTCTCCTAAAAACTGTACATACCTAACAGTGAAATCATACCATGAGTGCAAACATCACCATTCCTCAAAGGTACTCTTGGTTTCAGTTTTGTGTGTGGTAGGTTATGTACACCATGTGCATTTCGTATGCTTCTTTCGGTTGGGCCATGGGGCTGTGCAATTTAATCTTTTCAGTCACAAGCTACAAATACACGAGCTGTCAGGCACAAGTATAGAACATAGGGAGAAAGTCAGAAGAAGAAAATGATAAATCATTAAAAGGAAGATATATTCCTTAGAATTTCTTCAGAAATTAAATTTCACAATGTTAAAAATGTGTAATTTTTGTGAAAACAAGAAAAGCTTAATTCCAAGATAAATGGTGTTCTACAATCCCATGTAACATCCTTGTTCTTGTATTTATTAAAACAGAAGGCATCGCCTTTATATATATATACACACAAAATACTGAACACTAATATGAATCTGACTGATTACAGTAATATTCCTACTCTTTTGTATCTTGACCAAACTATTTCTCTCATTACTTCAGCATCTCTACATGGTTGCTGCAGTAACAAAGTAATTTTCTGATAAATTCGTCAGGAAAAACGCACTGTAGAGAACATGTATAACTCTAAACCTGTCAGATCTTAACAATTTTAAGGCAATTATTCTCCTAGGGTAAAAAAGAAAATTACATAATGTAATTGCACAGAGAGAAAGATAAGTTATCATAATTTTATGCTACAAAATCTAACTTTCTTAAATATGCTCAGCATAGGAGGATGCTCCCCTATGGACAATATGTATCTTCTCAAACTGTATCAAACACAATGTCAACTAGGCTGGCATATAATGTAAATCAAGATTGTCGGCACACTTGAACCCCTAAAAATTATGGCTGAAGAAAAAGTTTTACAGTAACATTCATCTTCCAAGCTGAAGACTTTGCTAAGCAAAATGAAATACTAGAGTCTCTTTGAGCCAATTATTTCAAGGGTACTCAAAATCTATATAATAATTCAAAGTGTAACCACTGTAGTTAAGCTTAACATTTATTCTGTAAAACATAAAACCTACAACACCTGAAACCAACAGCAAATCCTGCATAATAGGAATAAGAAGCTGCAATTTAAGATGCAATTTAAAAGAACTGTCTGTCACCTGTTAAAGGAAATTCAGAATATCAACATAATGCTGAAAATCCTGTTTTTGTAAACAGCCTTCTGTTGCCTTTCTTTCTGCCCCTGATCTCATGAAAGATTCCTAAGAGGTCTTTTGGAGCAAACATACAGTAAGTAGTTTTGGATGATTTGCTAAACTAAGAGATACCTACAGTATCTCTATGAGTTCTTTGCTGATTCACTCTGGAATAAGAAGCATTATCCCTTATGGCATTCTACACACCTTAGCTGTGTATAAATCTGGTGTCAACTCTTTGTAAATTTTTGACATGTCACTGTTTGCTTAATAAATTTTAATTATGACCCAAACCTTTTAAAACAAATTATTTGTTTAGGATGTCCTGTTCTCAAGTAGAAAAACTCGATGTTGACATTAAGGGGTGATTCCTGCTCAACAAAACAGCTTTACTGTTTGCTAAGAAAGGATGTCTCCACTGCTTGAATGGTGTTAATATTGCAAGGTATCATCTCCTCACATCCACAATCTGACACTATTTCTGATATCAGGATCAAAGATTTTTTGTAGAAGGAATTTGAGAATTCAAATGCTTTCGGTTCATAAATGATGATTTATTAGACTCAAACCTATGTATTTCAAAAGTAAGGTAGAATCAGTGGAGGCTTTAAAAAGAAAACTCGAAGACCAGCCTCTCCTACCCCCCCAACCAAACAAAACCTAAGTATTTTTTATTGAAGTGTATGGTGCCTAAGCTGTATGTCTAGTAGCAGTGAAAGCAAGTGTATTTTGGCATAAGGAAAATAAGATAGGGAAGCTTTGGAATCAAATACTTGCTAGCATTCAGATTTAAGTGGTGGGAGGTAATATTTCACAACACAGTACATCTGAGGCAGTCTTGCTAAATTCCTAAGTGTGCAGTCCTCAGAGAAGCACCTCAGTCATTAAAAACCTAGAAATGTCAGTGCCTGATTTCAGGACAGACACTTCCTGAAAGTTTAGCAGAGATACGTCTGATCTGCACTCTGACATCACCTAGATTCCACGGTGCAACAGAAGATACCTTTGGGATGTTCTTCGTGTTTGCAATTCCATACTGCATGGGTCCATGCCACATGCTTGTGTGCTTTCAAATAAATCACATCATACTAAACACAACTCTTTTTCATGAGCTAATGATGACAACAAAGTTGTCTTTGATATACTATAAATGTCAGAAAGTTTGGGTCATCTTTCAGACACACCTTGAACCTTGATATAATATGGAACATCCTCGAATTCACTATGTCTGTGTACAAGATCAAAGTTGTTTTGTTTGTGGTATCAATGTACTGTACTCTTAACTTGAACAATGCACATATTCTCTCCAGAGCAAATTTTTCTTCTAAGACAAGTGGCACGTTCAGATGAGCCAAATTCACATTGCAACAAATATCAAAGTTAATACAGTCAACATTATCACCTAGATCTCTGTGAGAAGATAGCAAAAAAAAAAAAAAGATCAGGACTAAGTACATAGTGAATATATACAGGATGTATACAGTGAATTTAAGATGTATTCGGGCAACAAAGATGTCCCGCTTTGCAGCCAAGATAGCAACAACGTGGAGCATACACAATGCTGTAAGAAACACAATTTTAATGCATTCTACTTCTCTTAGACTGGCATTTGAGATGGTGCCAGTAGTCACTCCCAAGGCCTAGGCCACTGTAGGCCTCAATTAAAAGATGAAAAAAAAAAAAGAACTTCAGTGTAGTTCAAGATGGCAACTGTGTCTCTCTCAACAGAGATGGTGGATGTAAAGGATCAAAATGTTGGGAATTAACTGATGTACTGAGAGAATATATTTGCATAGTAAAATTTTTGTCTGCCAAAAGGTGAAGGTGCCATGAGGTATCATAATATTAAAAGGATACTGATGTTATAACATGAAAAACAAACACAAAGAGAGAGATTGAGGTAGCTGTAGTCAGTTCAGAACTTCTCTCTCAAGTGTAAAAGTACCTTTCTGGATGTCATTCTCAAGAGACTGAAAGTCTGTAATGAATCTATACGGACAGAAGATTGGCACCATATCTGAGCTGACGAACCATTTTTGACATGGTCTTTAATACTGAATGGAAAGTGACTTAAATAAAGAAAAGCTATTAGGTGCCTTATATGATTGTTCAACAGGAATGGACTTTTCCAGTCAGAGGCAAAAAAAAATGGTTGCCCCTAATGCTTCATCTGATTTGATCATAGCACAAGGTCCAGCCCAGCATGATGTGATCTAGCCAACAGTTTAGAATGTAATAGGGTGGTGTTTTAACTTTTCTTTCTGTTCTTCTATCCATATTTCTTACTAGTTTTGTGTTTTTCCCTAAAGGCATGTTTTTCCATACAAACTCAGACTGAAAGCTTGTCAACACTGCATGTCTTAAGTGGAAAAGCAAATATTAAAATTTTTGGCATGAATTCCTTTATGTCAGTGTCACAGTGGTTCTAGACTTCTGGTCTCTGTGAATTGGTTTTTATATTTTGGGCCAGTTATTAGTTGGAGTCATTTTGGTATTAAATTGTGAGATTAATTCATGCCTCAGAAAGATTGCTACTGCATTTTTACTACCTCATTAAACAAAGATATCAAACAATCACAACTAAGATATGGAGGTATTTGTGCATATTCCTGAATTTCCAGCTCTATGGTTAATTTACATCACTTATTCAGCTTGTTTTAGAAAATATTATGCTGCAATGTTAGTCACTGGATGGAGACTGAATCAAAGTTCTGGTCACTAATGCAGATCTGGAATTTCCAGTAGGTTAAGAGCCAGTGGGATTTCTGTCTTGAATTAATTGCATCTCCAGGATATAAATTCTAGCAAAGATTTTGCTTTGTCATTGGAAGATATTCAATGCAGCGGCACATTCAAGTGTGGGTGCATCATATCCATGTGTATGTGGACACGCTTTCGTGGACAAATGAAGTGAAACACCAGTGTAACAAATTGGTCTTCATTCTAAGGATATGTTGTCACTAGGTATTTAACTCAACGACGCTAATCTTTCTCGTAATTATCCTCAAACATTAGTTGCAGGCATTCATACTAGGAATATATCTGCTGTTATGTATGGAATATCTTGTGGGTGACATGTGTTAGCTTTCATGTCACCTGATCACTTCAGATTAGATGCTCTCCATTAGAAGTAACAAACCTGAAAGAAGATCAAGGAGAATGAGTCGTGGTATAGCAATTTTGAGAAATATACACCTGTCAGTATTTGAAGAAGATTCTGGATGCAAATATGAATATTTGACTTGCAATTTGGATTTCAAGACTGATGCATTAACAGCTCTTGCATATTGTGTTGTTTTATTTTGACACTGGTACTGAGCTCTTAAAAAGGCACTCACCTCTTCCACCTGTGTCTATGCAACACAATATTCCAAATGTATCTCGTAAATAAAGCATAATCTAAGTGCTGTTCACATTTGCCAGTCATTAGGTGCTCTCTTAGAAGTATTATAGCAACTTATCACCTGCATGAGAGTTCAGTGGGAGATGAGGAACCAGCTGTGTCCTGCTCCTTCAACTTGAGGAAAGGGAGAGGACAAAACGTGATAAAGAACTTCTGATCTTGCAACTCCTGCCTAAATACCAAACAGACAAGGATGGCCTTCAACTCCAGGAGCAGAAAGGGCTAGACTGCCTGTCCACCAGGAAACAGGAGCAAATAGTGCTAGTATTACCCTTCCTCTATGCTGACTAAATGAGGTCAGAGAGGTCTTAAGAGCACAAAATATCTGAAAGTCAGTATTGACACTAAAGTCAATGGAGGACTGCTAACTGCAGAAATGGTTTAGTTCCCTTCTGTGACATTTTTGGCCCTAGTATGGTCCACTATTAGGGTGTTTCTCCAGAAATGTGTTGCACACGGTGAACTCATAGTGTTGATTGCTTTTTACTCATGTACTCTGAAAATCATTGTTTAATCAAGCTTAAAAAACTCAAAACCTGAAATATGTTGAAAGACTTCAGCAATAGGTGTACAGCAAGAACAAAAAATGACCCATGACCAACACAGAGCAAGAGGACCAAGTGTGTGTTCAGAGAATTTGCATATGCATACATGGAATTTTATTACCAAGCCAGTTGTGAGTGAATAATAGTCAAATGTAGAAATGTCTAATTGCTAGAACTTGATTAAGAAATATAAGGTGCCACTTGGGCATGAAATGTACTAGATTTACTTCAGTCTAGCCCTTTTGTAAGTCACATCTTTTCAACCTCCAAAATTAGGAGACTGAGTGGGAGTCCTTATTTTTGGTGGAAAGTCTCTAGGCATTGTGTTTGTGGAGTAAGCTCAAAATTGTGAAACAAAAATGTCCTAGAGGCTCACAAAAGAAAGGCAGCTTAGGCTAATTAACAGCCTTTTCACTACCTGAGATTAGCAATACATGGTCAGAACCAGCAATAAAAGATACTGTCTACATGAATAAGGAGTATTTCTTTATGAGAAACCACATTTTTATTCCAGTCAGTCCTGCTTCTTGTCATATCTCCTGATTTTTATTAACGTCACTTTGAGAAACACTATTTCCAGAAAGACTATTTCTGTAATTGATTATTGTATATGGGAGATATTAAATACCTGACAGTCTTTACGTCAGTCTTGGAAATAGAACCGTTCTGTAAGGGCTAATGCACTCCAGTGGTGAATGAAATGACTCCTGTCTTATTAAAGGAATAATTATCTAAATATGGCAATGAAGAGGCTGGATGATAATGACTTCACGAGGTCTCTCGTGAGCTACAAGACTATGATTCTGAGATATGCTCTTTTTGTTATTAGAGGTAGGATTCACCCAAGTCACACTTTTCAGATGACAGTGACACGCACAATGTAAACCTATGTTTAAAATAGAAAGAGCATAAGAGAAATGCAAGCATCCGTTCCCAATACCTACAAATTTTATTAATTCTTGTGCTTGCTGATTTCATAATCATGATTTCAAATAGCATCCACAGATACATTTTCTATTATTGACTTTGTAGGAGCTACAGTGAATGATCTCTGAAAGTAACTCTGGGTAATGTATGAATTTTTGTATACACTTGAATAAAAACTTGTTTTAATTTGTATTACAGACTGTCATAAACTGCACTGAAAGCACCAGTTCACCATCCAAAGCTCATCTAGTCCAAGCCCCCTGCAATGACTAGAGACGTCTTCAACTAGATCAGGTTGCTCAGAGCCCCGTCCATCCTGGCCCTGAACATTTCCAGGAATGAGGCACCTATGACCTCTCTGGGCAACCCGTCCTAGCGGTTTACCACACTCATTATAAAAAATTTCTTCCTCATGTCTAGCCTGAATCTGCCCTCCTTTAGTTTAGTACCATTACCCCTGTTCTATTGCAACAGGCCCTTTTAGAAAGTCTGTCTCCATCTTTCTTATAGGCCACTTTTATGTACTGAAGGGCTGCAATAAGGTCTCCCTGGAGCCTTTGCTTCTCCAGGCTGAACAACCCAAACTCTCTCAGCCTGTCCTCACAGGAGAGCTATTCCAGACCCCTGATCATTTTTGTTGCCCTTCTCTGGCCCCTCTCCAACAAGTCCGTATCTTCTACCAAGGGCTCCAGAGCTGGAGAAAGTCTGACTTTAGATGAGCATTACCACATCTGCATAGATGGATATTGAATAATATTACTAAAAGTTAGTAATGCTTAGGGTGTTTGCCAGCATTAAGTTTTGATCCATCCACTATGATTCAGCTTGGACCCTTCTATCACACGAGTGAATCTGTATTTAATTCAGATCTGGTTCTGGTCTTTCGTGATATCTTTACCAAAGATTTAATGGTCTGTATATCTGAAATTATGTTCTGAGAACTCCAACAAACAGGAGAAACAGCATCCTACTAAGCCTTTCAATTATAAGCAAAAGTATTGGGGGATGAACATCTGAAAAGATGGAGAAAGGAAAACATGACTAGCAACACAGTTATGTCAGTGCTCCTGACAGACTAAAACAGATGGAGAAGAAACAATTAAACCCAAAATTATCGTAGCACATCTTGCAATATGTTTTGCTGTTTATGCGTGATCAGGCATTGCCTCATTGTGGTAGAAATCTACCTAATGGGTCTTCAAAATGCCAAACAGTTCTAATAATACTGGGTAACAAGTGGCATTTCTTCCCCTTCCTTTCTCTCCCTTCCACGTGGATGGTTGAAGAAGTTAAACTGTTGCTAAGTAGAGTCTGGAAAACTGAAGTTTCTGCAGGAAGTATATGGAAAACTATAACAATACATTTTTTCAAAGCCTGAGTATTCACAAGGTCAGTTTTCTAGCATATAGCTATTTCTGCACAACTCCTTTTGTGATGGGGAAGTCCCATATGCTTTAAAAATAAACCTGCAATCAAACAGATGTAACATATTGCAGTATGATATGTAGCAGCTACAAAGAGTGGGATATACTCATTGCAGGGCTTTAAACTAGATTGGAAGGGAGAAAGGGGCAGTACCAGGCCAGTCAGTGATGAGTAGTGGGATGGCACACCAAAGCTTGAGCAGATGCTTGGCAGTGAGATTCCTCAGACTGCGCCACAAGGTGAAGGGCAGTATCAACCCCACTTGAAGTGGTTCTACACTAATGCATGTAGCACAAGGAAAAAGCAAGAGAAGTGAGAGAAGTGGCAACTGGTGGCTTCCTTGGCCGCAGCAACCATAAAGCAGTCAGGTTCAAAATCTTTGCTAATAGGAGGAAAGTGTGAAGTGAAGTGAAGTGCCAGAAAGACCTTAACACTAGGTGTGAGGAGAGCAAGACTTCAGGCTGCTCAGAGAATGACTTAGTAAGATTCCCTGGGGAGAAGTTCTTGAAGGTGTTTGGGTCCATCAGTGTTGGTCATTTTTTAAATACCACCTACTAAAAGTACAGAACCAGGCAATTCCAAAATGCTGAAAATCTAGCAGGAGAGGCTAAAAAACAGCTTGGTTGAGCAGGGATCTTCTTTTTGAGCTGCAGCGAAAAAATAAATTACATGCTTAGTAGAAGAAAGGTCAGGCAACACGGGAGGACTACCGACATGCTGCTTGCCATTGTAAGGAGGAAATTCATGCTGCCAAAGCTCAGTTAGAGTTGAAGCTGTCCAGTATTGTGAAGGACAATAAAAAAGGCTTTCAAAAACGTATTAATGGCGAAGGACAAACTAGAAATATCATTGGCCTACTACTTGATGAGCATGGTTACCTTATTAACAGGGACATAAAGGAAGCTGAGACATTTAATGCTTTCTTTGCCTCAGTCTTCAACACTGAAGATGGACTTGGGGGCCCCCATAACTGTGGGTTAGAAAACCGTGGCTGCGAGAACAAAAAACTCCCAGCCAATCCGGAGCTTGTACAGGATTTGCTACTCCAGGTAGATCCCTACAAGTTGATGGGGCCTGATAGGATTCATCCAAGGGTGCTTAAAGAGCTGACTGACGTCGTAGTGAGATGTCTCTCTCTGATTTTTTAATGCTTTTGGGAATCTGGAGTGGTCCCAAATGACTGGAAGCTGGCAAACTTTTTCCCAATCTACAAGAAGGGCAACAGAGATGATCCTGGCAGCTGCAGGCCCGTCAACCTCACTTCTGTTCCTGGCAAAATCCTAGAGAATATTGTTCTGGGAGTTATCGAAAAACATCTGAATGACAACACAGTCATTGGTCCCAGCCAGCATGGGTTCATGAGGGGGAAGTCTTGCTCAACAAACTTCTTTTCGTTCTACAACAAGGTTACCCACCTAGTTGACCAGGGGAAGCCTGTCGATGTGGTCTTTTTGGATTTCACTAAAGCCTTTGATACTGCCTCTCACAGTATTCTTCTGGACAAAATGTCCAGCATACAGCTGATACACACACAATACAGTGGGTGAACAACTGGCTGATGGGCTGGGCTCAAAGTGTGCTAGTAAATGGGGTCATGTTGGGCTGGCGACTAGTGACCAGCAGGGTTCTGCAGGGATCCATCTTAGGGCTAGCACTCTTCAATGTCTTTACAAATGACTTGGACTCAGGATTTGAGGGCTTACCTAGTAAGTTTGACTATGACACAAAATTGGGAGGAGTTGTTGACACTACTGAGGACAGAGAGGCCCTACAGAGGGATCTGGGGATTCTGGTTGATGGCAAGTTGAACATGAGCCGACAGTGTGCCCTGGCAGCCAAGAGGTCCAACCGTGTCCTGGAGTGCATCAAGCACAGCATTGCCAGCCAGGGGAGGGAGGTGACTGTCCCAGTCTACTCTGCGCTGATGCGGCCTCACCTGGAGCACTGTGTGCAATTCTAGGAGCCACAGTATAAAAAAAATATTAAGCTACTGGAGAGTGTCTAGAAGAGGGCTACAAAGTTAGTGAAAGGTTTGGAGGGGAAGCTATATGAGGAGCAGCTAAAGTCACTTGGTTTGTTCAACCTGGAGAAGAGGAGACTGAGGGGAGACCTCATGGTGGCTACAGCTTCCTCACAAGGGGAGGAGGAGGGGCAGGTGCTGATCTCTTCTCCCTGGTGACCAGTGACAGAACATGAGGGAATGACAGAAAGATGTGCCAGGGAAAATTTAGGTTGGACATTAGGAAAAAGTTCTTCACTCAGAGGGTGGTGGAGCACTGGAACAGACTCCTGAGGGAGGTGTCACGGCCCCAAGCCTGGCAGCATTCAAGGAGAGACTGGACAACACCCTCAGACACATGGTGTGAACTGTGGAGTTGTCATATGCAAGTACAGGAGTTGGACTCGGTGATCTTTGTGGGTCCCTACTAACTCAGGACATTCTATGATTCTAAGTTTATTCTCCAAATAACCAAATTCATGCTATTTCATTTCTAATTAATAAACCCTATCAATGCCATAGAGAGTTTCTGTAGTACTGTAAATTATCTTTTATCAAATTGCTTAACTTGCACGATCAGGATGGATAGTCTTGAGTCCAATGCTTGTTTTTTGAAGTCTCATCTTCTACACTCTCTTTTGGGTGATTATACCTCTAGGAACTTGGGATGATGAGACACATGCAGGGAATTCGTTCTATTTACACTTTCCTGTAAGTTAAGGAAATATATGTTGATAATTTTTAATCCTTGGAACTGACATGTCCCTAAGAAACAATTCATAGAAATTTCAGCAATAAAATTTACCAATTACAACTCTAGGACATTCACATTTTGAAGAACATAACTGGAAGCCAGGAGAATAAGGCAGGGTTTTTTTTTTGTGTGTGTAAACAAACTAAACAACTACCTCTCAAACTCAGTTGTCTCTAAGGTTTCAGAGAAATCAGAGCAGAAAACTAGTAACATGCCGAGTTTGTTTCCTAGGTAACTAATTAACATTCAGCCTGAGAAGCAGCCTGGATTTGGAAGAGAGCTATTCTTTAGGAATTAAGACAATAAAGTACTGAGAAGAATCTCAAGAGAAAGCTGAGAAAGTATTACTCCCCATTGCCAAGCAATAAAATAAAATGTGTGTTGTGCTCTTTTTCCAAGTTGCAAGTGGTATCTCAAAGGACAAAACCTCTCCTCTCAAAGAAAGGGCTCCTTCATGTTTCCGGAATTTACTGATTTATTCTAACTTCAAAATAAATTACGAACTTTTTACCTCCAACACAAGAGGTAAGTGTTGTGCAGCTATGAGACTATGTCTTTAAGAGCCTGAAAAGTCTTTCTTCTGAAGCTATGCTAGAGTATCAAAACAAATCTTATGAAAAAATATCTACATCACATTTTAGTTTGATTGCAGTTAACATCTGACCCTCTGATGCTTAAAAGAAATTTAGCAAAAAACACAGAAACCACCATAAAGCACAACAAAAATACCAATAAGCCTAGTTTCCCCTTCCAGCCCTCTTCTTCACTCAGGAAAAAAAGTGGAAATCTAACCTTTTGAGCATGCTCCATTGCTGGTTTTATTCAGCTGCTTCAAGCTTTTCAGGCTGGGGCAATCAGCCCATGCATTGAAGTCTGGAATTTTCAATTTGAAAGCCATAGGGCATTTTTATTATAAGAACCCTAACACACATCCAAAAAAGATTACTGGATATGTTTAACATCACATATTTGTTCAGATCTTTTAAAGCACATGACCCAGATGTCTCTTGTTCCTGTGCTTCTGATTGTATCATGGAACATGTATAGAACAGGACAACTGAATGACTTTTAGATGACACTAAACCAGGAGATGTACTCCAAGATTGCTTTTTTTTTTTTTNATGAGCATTCTGTACCTGGGACCAGATTAGTCCTAGTCGAAAGTAATGCTCTTGAGAACATACAGGGTGGACACTAGCTCCTCAGCTTCAGGTTCTCTCCTATTGTACCATGATAGTTATTAACACACACTTGATCTATGCCATCTATATCAAAAAGATATGACAAAAAGGAAAGACATAATGGAAAACATACACCAATGTGGAAACTCAAGTTTCTGTGAGGAACACAAATCTTGACTAACAGTTGTGACTGTTCCTGCTGGAGAAAGCAAGAAGTTATTTTTCCACTAAAAGAGCATGACAGATTCAGTAGTTTTCCTCATAGGAGGGGAAAAAAAAAGTCATATCTGAGAGGATAAGTAGCTACTGTTAGCTAAAGTGCCCCATATTAGTAGTGACATGAACAAATGTCATAAGTCAAACTGTTTCCCAGATTTGGCAGTAGGAAAACTGAATCCCATCTCCTCTGCCGAGGGATAAATCTGTCTCTTTCGGACGTGCTTATTCTGATGAGCAGAAGCAGAGTGAAGCAGACTCTTGTACAGCTGCCACCTTGCTTCCATGGAAGTCCACAAGTGCACTGTAGTTTCTCCTCGGTCACTCAAAACCTCTGTGTCTGCTTAGCAGTGCTGGTTAGACCTCCAGTGGAGAAGGCTGGTTTTGGCACCACCTTTCTTGACAAACTGGACTAATCAGAGGCAGTCCAGAGAAGCCAGTGGTAGTGAGGAAAGGTCAGGATATAATATGACCTGGGAAGAAAGGAAGTGTGTTGCTGAGCCTAGATAAATGCCAGACACAGAAATTATATCAGTCTTAAATATCTGAAAAGGAGACTGCTGAGAAGAATATAATAACCTTTTCTCTGTGTTCACATTGAATTAGACAAAAAGAATGTGCCAATTTTTGGAAAAGTAATTCTAGGTCAAACATTAGAATGACTTTATAATTGTAAGAATTGTGAAGCTTTGGAGAAAATTGCTTGAGGTTGTCATGAAGTCTTACCCGAGAGACTTTAAAAAACAGGCTAGACAAGTACCTGACAGATATGGTTAATCCTGTTGTGGGGAAAGGTGATGGACAAGACAACTTTTGAAGTTGCTGTCATTCTGTCTGACATAAGTCCAAGTTCAGAAGGGCTTAATATTTAGAAGTGTCAGGAACTTGGCACCCACTGAGAGTTCTGAGGTTATATAGAGTTAGAAAACGGATACTGAATGGATAAAGAATTGTCATTATCATGATAAATCTTTAGGAATTGCCATTTCCTATAGTGAATTTAATAGGATCCTCTATCTGTTAATGAGAAGAAGAAGGGCTCTTTGATTCAGTAAGAGTTTTTATGTGTGAATGCCCAAAAATGCAGATGCTGGTGAATCCTAAAAGCAGTGACTGAAGGGGGGGAGGTACAGTTATTACTGCCCACATTGCATTCTGGGGAACTGAGATGGTAAAGACAAAGTGCCTAATGACACAAAGGAACATATGGCAGGGGCAGAACATGGACATGCTTTTTGGTGTGTTTATTCTGCCATATTATACTAGATTTCCACTTCACAGTTTTAAGGTTTTCTGATGCCTTCCTATTACATATCTGCACTTTATGCATTCAAGACGTGCAGTTAATAACTCTTAAACAATATTTACAGGAACATTTCTGGGTATTTATTTATTTATGGTGTTGCTAGTCTCCTGCAGTGGCAGGAAATATTCTAGTGCATACAGGAGAAGATATGCCAAGTGAGACGTGTGTGTAAGTAGAAGAAGAAGCTGCATTTATGAATTAATTAAGCATTCTAAATTATTCAACATATGACCTGAGTTGCTTCATCATACTAGTCACAACTACCTGTAATTGCTTCCTTGTTGGCTGTGACTGGAGTCTGAATCTTCACAGCTGAAGACATGGACTTTTGCAACTTAAGAAGTTGACTAACCCTAAAATAAACAGCTAGGGGCAAGTGATTTCCATGGATCAGAGGCAGAATGCATAACTGCAGAACTGAAGTATAACTGGAACTGAGCAAATAATGGATGTCTCAATGACTCAAAAAAAGAAAAAACACCCCCCCAAAAAAAAAACAACCAACTAACAAAACCGAAACCAACTAAAATGAAACAAAAGGAAACTACATTGATTATGATTGGAAGAATGAGATCTTGCCTAAAATTTCATTTTTCAAGAATGTGAATAATTTTTTTAAACAGAAAAATCTGAAACAGAGTATTTTGTTTTATTTTACCTGTTCAGTTATGTTCCTTTTAAATATATATATCTATATATACACAACATTGGTTAATTGGTTAGCTACTGTTTAAAAATGAAGGTATAAGCTTTATTGTGATAATGTCAGAATGAAAAAAATAAACTGAAATAGATCTCTATTTTCAGAACTCCACCAATTCTCTTTCAGAAGACAAAAATTTCTGGTCCAATTTTATATCAGAAATAGACAATGTGCCTGGCTAATTATTTTCCTTCCCCTCACCCCCAAAATTAAGTGTTTTCAAAATAATTACTACAATTCTATGAATTACACATACCGAAAACTAATTTATCTCTTTTTCTTATCACACTACGCAGTGATTCAAATGATCATGTCTAACAAAAACTTGCACATTTCTCATTGCCTAAAATGCCTTGTCATCTTCTTATTTCATTCTTTAGTCTCGCTAGTCTTTAATGTTATATATTCTATTATTTATGGCTTCTTATTTATTTTATAGCTTGAAGAAGCAAGGTAATATGACCAAAGTCATTATCTCTAGACCTTACAAAGGATCAACATAACATTCTGTGTAGAAGACATCACACACAGCTTCAGCTTACCTACAGACTGAGGAACAGATTGTTCACTCAAAGATGACGGCAACATTAGAAAGTGAGGCAACGGCTCGTGGACTTTTTTCACGGTGTGTATATAGCAAGAATTAAAAAGGAACTAGAGGAAAGTCAGTCGGGAGAAGCTTTGAAAATATCCCAGATAGCCAGTCATCAGAGAAGCACGGAGAATGGTAGCAGAAGAATTGTACACTGTGTTTTCAGTAATTATATTTTCTCTGTGTGTGTCCTGTTAATTGTACTCAGTGGTTGTTTTTTAGTCTGGGCAATGATATGTTTCTCTTTTTTCTGTGGCTGAGACTTATCACTGCAATTACTTTTTTTTTCTTTTTTTTTTTTTTTTTTTCCTATTTTTTTTTGCTTTTTGGGTTTCTAAACTGAGAAACTGTAAGGAAAGAAGAATAGC
>VWYH01008991.1:142848-214334 GCA_013399365.1 Pampusana beccarii
TTTTTTTTTTTTTTTTTTTTTTTTTTTTTTTTTCCCAATGGTCATTGGCAGTTTGGGTATCCAAACTGAGAAACTGTAAGGACAGAAGAATAGCACCAAAGAATCCTCAGTTTATAACAATGGAACCACTCAATAAAGAAATTATGAGGGAGGGCAAGCAGAAAATTAGACTGGTACATCTAGAGGAGCTTGTTTAGAAATTAGGTGCTGTTATTACTGGCTGCTGGCTCAGGGTTTGAGCTTTGTTATGTAGCTCCACTGACATCCCTTTGATATCAAGCAAATATGTAATATTAATCATATCCCAAAAGTTTTGTAAATGTTAATATGGAACACCTTGGGTAGAGAAATCATGCACCAGATGTGCTGTCCTTTTTTTACAGTGATTCTTTTCTTAGCAGCAGTTTTCCCTGGTTTCCTATAGATCTCAGTGCACTTTGGGGTGCTGGCGACTAGAGAAGACAGCATGCATTTTTGCTGTTCGTTCATACATGCATGAAAAAGTGCTCACATGCAGATCAAGCAAAAAAAAAAAACCAACATATTTATTCCAGAAATAATTGGATAATAAACACCAAAATTTCATGCCATTCAAGAAACAGAGGGAAATTACAAATAGTATTGAAATTGTAACTATTACAAGGTTATATTAAAACTTAAAATTGTTAGCACTTACTGAGAGACAATGGAAGAATATGTAGCCACATTGCAGGAAAAGTTAGTGTCTACAGTAAAATAGCTCGCCTGTATGTGTATATGGATTGCAAACAAAGATGATGAAAAGCATTTGAAGGCAGATAAAACATTTTTCTGAGCAGGTATTAGAATAATCTTTAAAATAAAACAGTGAAATATGCTCATTCTGCCTGTGCAATGCTAACCAGTGTCTTGCAGACGTATTTAGAGTTACTCAGTAATTTATCCTGAGGCTCCAGTGCAGAGCACTAATGCACTGGGCAGTGATGTCTCACTTCAGAGCTCTGAATCCTGTAAGAAAACTGACAACAGAAACATTGAGTCCATATGTGCAGGAGCTATTGCCTGTGGCCAGGTTGTCCTCCAGGCACACAGGGGCACCACTAACTTCTAGGTGTGAATATCTGACTCCCTAGATGACATAAAGAAAGAATGGTTACTATCTCCATGGGGCCGCCCGTGCCAGGCTCCTACTGATAACTGCAGTGATCTTGGGAAGGTCACACGTGGTACTGAATTCATACCAGAGCACTGATCTCCAGGTAAATGTGAGCACAGTTGTCTCAAAAGAGCAGGTAGGGACCAGGCAGGTGGGAGGAAAATGCTTATGGCAGAGTTCTGGTCTGCTACTAATAACCTTTCTTATGATCATCAAGAGACTCTTGGCATGAAAAATCAATAACTCTCTGAAAATGCTCTACCTTTTCAGCTG
Source organism: Pampusana beccarii (assembly GCA_013399365.1). NCBI lineage: Eukaryota > Metazoa > Chordata > Aves > Columbiformes > Columbidae > Pampusana > Pampusana beccarii. Next base: position 144,257 of record VWYH01008991.1, read on the forward strand.
CACATACATATATCTGTATATGAAATACATATGTATTTTTATACGTATAGAGCTATACTTATTTATATGTATTCTTCCATCATATATGCAGGGCCCAGACCAGCTTTATAGACTTGGGAATTCTCTTACCTGGCTTGCTGAAGGGAAGAATAAATCCTTATCAGCGGGGTTTTTTTTAAGGTGTATGAATATGAAATGTCCTGCTGAGAGGGGGAAAGAAGTATTTCAAAGTCTGTTCTTTAAAAACTGCAGATTAGTGCTAAAGAAATCAATTTAACACAAGAAAACTTCATAAAAGTCTACTCACTCTGCAGAAGATAAATCTGAAATTCCATGGGGAAGTAAAAGAGAAAGAAGATAGCACCTATCCAGTCAGTTTCCACAAGAATTTTCTTCCCTAGAGGGTCCTTCTGCGTGTAGATTAAACCACTGTACTTGAAAGTGGTTGACTTGAGGAGACAGTTCTTTGTTTTGAAAGCTAAATTGATATAATAGTATGCATATACCTCTGAGTCTTGTGTTTTAAAGGTTTATTTTATTTTATAGAAGCTGTATATAGATTTTATTTATTATACAAACAGCCAAGGAACCTACTACAATATTGCTTTCTGACTTTAACAACAACGACAACAAGTTACAGATCTCTTGGGGAAAACCCGCAAATTTAAATAGAAAATAACAGAAAACAGTACTGACAACTCTTGAAGGAACACCAAAAGCCCATATATAACAGATAAACCAAAACAATAAATCCCAAATGAATAAAAACTTACATATATATTTTTCAATGTATATTATTTTTTAAGGAAATACTTTGTAAAACTCTAAATGCCTGCACACATCAATTTTTTATTTTGATTTTGTCTGTGATGGTTTTTTTTGTTTATTTGGTTTGTTTGTTTGTTTGTTTCTGTTTTTTGGTTTTTTTTTCTTCTGTCTTTATAAAGCTGCTGATTTTTCCAAGGGAAAATATAGATGCCTCACAACATCAGATATTCACTTTCCCTTGATTTTCAGTTCTTTGGAAAACATAAGCAATCAAGAACAGCCAGCAACTTTTGCTTGGTGTCACCGCACATAGTATGACTGACTTCAGCTAGGTTTGTCCACTTGTTCTGCCAGGGAATCTGTTCAAATAGTTCTCAAATATTGGGCCAATAACAGAATATTAGAATCCACAATTGCATTAGAGCTAAAACAACAATCCAGATCTAAAATCACTGCATAATTAAATTTGGACTTCCGTGTCAAGGTTGCTGTTTCTCAAAATTTCTATACCTAGTGCTAAGAAAGTACAAGAGCAATTTAGGATGTGTTTGTTATAAACTATACCCAACATTTTAAGAAAATGGCTGTTTTTCATGTAATCTCTGTCACATTTAAATCAGAATTTGAAAAGAAAGTAGAACTGAAATCAAAACAGTGGAAAAAAGTTCATATCTGGCAATTTAAATTTTAGCACCCATGTCTCTATGTTTTGAGGGTTATGACTTCATGTTGTCTTGGGTAAATTCCATCATATGTCACTGTGTTTTTCAGTGTCTAGTCTCTAGGCAAACTCTTTGGTTTAGTGATTGACATCCTGGTAAAATAGTTTAAAACATCATGGAACTATCATTTTTAGAAATATTCCTTTAAGTTTCAGATTTTCCTTAGGCTTTGCAGAGAAAGCAGCAGGCATTCCGCCATGAAGCTGCAGCGTTCATTTGTCTTCATAAAAAGATTGAATAAATTATCACTTTCTACACATAAGTGAGTCCAGAAATTTACTTCAAAGATGTTAATAAGGGAGTAAAGTGCCCAGGAGGGAAAGAGTGGGTGATGCCTGAGTTCTGCCCCATCTCTCTTCCCCTTGTCCCAGCTACTGGGAGAGCTGAAGCTATCTAGCACAGGCATAGTCAAAACATGTTTTGAGAAAGGTTTGGTCTAGGTCACATCCAATGGTCCCTTTCCATTTTTTTTTTTTTCCCTGTAAGTTTAATGACTATAACTTCTTTGAATTTCAAATGCACAGGAAGTTGCACACTTGATTGTGCTAATGTATTCTGATTTATGTGTTTCTATTGGACCTGACTTGCTACAGCAACGCAAAACATGTTTCTGTTGGTCTGTGAAAGAAAGGCTGTGATTTTGACTTGAGCAACAATTTTCCTAAGCTGACTTGATCCTAAATCTCATCCTCATATCCTTAAGCCAACAGGGAGAAGGATCTCCAGCTGAATATGACCCTGAGCACTGGCTCTACCTCCAAAGCTGTATTTGACTTCGGAGTTTATCCTGTTGTTTGACGGGATTTGGATCAGAAGACCTCCGGGATGTCTGTCTGGACTAATTATTTGAGAATTCCCCAGTATGTTTAGAGGTGTGGTTTCAAGGCAAGGGATTCTCAAGGGCACCTGGAGTAGAAAAAGGATGTAAGAAAGACAAGTCTGCTGGCTTGAACTTACCGTACAGAGATGTGCACCTCCAATGGAAGCCTTGTAGAGTCAGAATCCTGGAGCTAGTAACTGAGAGGACATTTAGTATAGGGGTGACTAACTGTAAAAAGAAAAAAAAAGTTATGAAGTTCATGTCAGGTAGTTCCCAGATTGGCAAAATGAAAGTTTGTGTGATTGTAATGATTAGCACTCTCAAGCTGTTGATGGATAAGGACCTTTTCCTTTGACATTTCTGCCCATCCTTCTCAGTCACTTGTTAGTTTCTAGTCACGTCAGTTCTGTGTTTTCTTACAGACGATTATGGAAATTCATGTCAATTAAAGTTATTTTTGTTGGAAGTTAACCGTTATTTATAACGCATCCAAACTGCTAATTATGCAGTTAATTTTCAGATCAGTTGTTGACTAAGTATATTGTTTGACCTCTAGCAAAGAAAGTGCCTGCAGGAGCTGTCAAATAAAAACATTTCAGCTAAGATACATCGTATGTCATCTTCATCTTTGGGGGTTAAATTCTGCTGTGACTTATGGGCAATTGTTCGCTCTAGTCAGTGGCTTTGAGTGGATTATGGAATAGAGCTTGGTTTTACGATACGATTTATAAAAGAAAATGAAAAGCCCAGCCCCCAAACTCAGGATTATATTCAGGCTCATGACAATCAAACAGCAAAACTGACGACACAGAAACCAATAGAAATGGAAAACAAAAAAAATTATTTTCATTTGATTTTAAAGCAAAATGGTAATAAACACCACAAAATGAATGTACAGCAAACCAGCAGGGAAGTATGTTATAATGTTCCTCATCAATCTGCCAGAGAGGCAAGACTGGACTGGAACTCTTACAACTCAAAATTTTACTAAAAAATTCAGTGCTGGATTTTTTTCTCTAGAGAAGAGGAGAAACAGAAGTAATTTAGACATGCTACATGTAGCAAAACACTGACATCAATTCATAATTTTAGGGAGGGTCACCTTGAATGTGATCCGCTATCAGTGATAAGCCTGTGTTGCTTATAAACGTCTCTCCTCATAACTGTTAACAACTTGTTTTGGAAATTTATCCATTTTCTTTCTTAAACCACTCAGATTACTGGTAAACTTCAGCTTGTGCCATAGAGTCCTATGAGTGGAGAGAAGTCTCCTGTGTCAGGGTTCCCTGAGATCCTGCAGGGTGACAGTTTCTGAGGAGAGGTACAAATGAACGCTTTTGATTAATTAGGTTAATCTGACTCAAGCACTTCTTTCACATGATGAAAGGCTTCCTATCCAATGCAGTTGCATTTTGTCTGTCCAGTTCTCTTAGACACTTTATTGTCCACCTACTCCCAGTGTTAATTTGTATCATTTTTACTGGATGTTTTCTTGACCTCTTTGTTCCCCATTTATCGTCATAGTTGTTCCTCCCACTCAGTGAAGTCTATACCATATTTCATGGTACACAGAAGAGATTCAGATATAGGTAGACCTTTTAAGTATAAGGACATAAACCCAGGCAAAAATCAAATACCTCTTCCACTTGGAGAAGGGTCAGGCAAGATGTGGCACATTTTCTGCATGGTAAGATAAGTACATCTAGTTGAAATGGAAAAGATGGACGGGATCTCATTACTAACACATGCCCTTTGTACAATTCAGATATGGCAAAATGCCCGTCTTTTCTTGGCAGAGAACCACTATCTGAGATATGACATTTTAGCTGCTTGCAAGTCACTCTCCATCTTCCACATGGAAAACTTTCCAGGGAGGAAGGTGCTCAGGAAGTGGCCAAAGGCTGTGAGAAAAACATGCCTCATCTGTTTCAGTGCTTCTGGCTTCTTTACCATCACTGTGGAGCAAAGATGAAGAGAATTGACCCCCAGAATTTTACACTTGAGCAGCGCTTGGATGCAATGAAGGATTTTGTTTAACACGTCTGGCAACACAGTGCTCTTAAACCCACACAGTGTTGACTTGGTTGACCACTGATTCACATAGTGCCTGGCTTTTTCTGAGGCGTGAGACTTCATGTAAAAAGAAAACTTCAATTCTACATAGATCAGCCTTCTACAGAACCTTAAATTATAGGAATGCAAGCTCATTTCTTCTTGCCTCTTCCCTTGAACTGTAGTCAAGCCTATAGTTTGGATGTGTGAACAGGCATTAGCTGAAGCTTATTCTTTGTTCTTCTACATCTGACAATCGTCTTTTTGAAAGTACACAATGGGAAACTTTCCAAGATGACACTGTAACAAACAAAAGTGCCAAATGTAAAGTTCCACTAATGAGTCACACTTCCAATGTTGAATGTAAGGGACTCATGCTTAGTGTTTTCTTAGCAACTTAACAATAGCATAAGCAGAAATAACAATCTTCTCTTATTCTGATTGACGTGTGTTAATTTAGAACACAAAATGCATCAGGGCAAACACACTAGTATACCTTTTATCTCTTCGTTCCTTCTTTTTAGCCTTTTGGCATTTTCTTTGTCCCTGTTAACCCAGCATTTTATCTCTGGAATTCAGGAGCACGAAAGACTCAACATAAATCCAAAATCTAATTGACTACAAGTGAATAACAAACATATTCCATCACCTCCTTTTCAAGGTTTTATTTATTTATTTATAGATCTTTTACCACTTTACATTAAAAGAAAAATTCTGGGTGAAATCAGAAGCGTTTGAAATGTGAGACATGTACTGGGTGCAAGCTTCGTCGATCTAGCTTTGCTGTGCAGCTGTACAGTCATAGCTGTTTTGAAAAACATGAATGTGCCAGCCTCACTGGCCGCTGCTCATGTGGCTTGCAGGGGATGGCTACTGAGAGGGAAAGTGGTGACATAAGCCATTTCTCACCTTACTTCCCCTCACCTCCCTGCTAAATAGCATTCTGTAGTTTCTTTGCTTTTGTGGATTTTGTGAGGTTGAGAGAACTGCTAGCCTACCCTTATGCTGTTGGCTAGCTGAAGGCAATGCGAGAACTGCCTGAGGCAAGATGTGTACTGTCAATCTATCAGCATGCAACATATGAGAAATATACACTGACTTCAAAGAAAGAAACAGTTCAGAAGATAGCTACAAGCCCTTCAGTAAAATTATAGATGGAATTTTCAATGATCCAGAGTACAGGAGCCATCAGATGATGATGACCTTGTGCGAATGTGCGTGGTTTGGCACATGAGCTGGGGAAGGGTAGGCTTCTGTACAGCAAGGCTGCAGTTGCTTTGTGCTTTCCATACAGATAGAGAAAAAAGGACATTGAAATCCTTGGATTGACAGGGTAGGGCTCAGATTAAAAATCTTGGATTCAAGCCCACTGCTTTTGTATTTCATTGTAACAGACGTTAGACACCATACCTAAACAGGTGCACTGAAAAGTAAACTTTAAACTGTAGAATACCATTGAAATTCAATTAAAAAAAATAAAAATCTTCAGATTCTTATATTTTGTTTCAGATTGTTGCGAAAAATCTGTCTAGGTCCTTGCACATTGCACACCAGTTTACAGATATAGATACATTTTTAATAAGAATCACTGGGGTTTCCATTTTGAGTGTCTTCCAGCCATGCTGATGGTCTTGCTATATTCTCTTTCAGTGAACTATATAAAGAATAGTGTTATTTTAATTTTTTAGTAAAATACATAAGAAAAATACATAAGAATCTATTTTTAATTAAAAAACCCCAAACATTTCTGAATGCAGAAAAAAATGTAGAGTGTAAGCCTTGAAGGCTCAAAATCATAGAAAAATAAAAAAGGCACAAACACAGATTACAACAACCTTATGCATGTGTGTTGGCCTAATAAAATATGTTATCTCTTTTAGCAATCCCTTCATTTCCCTTAAAAAACTACAAGATATTTAAGATGCTATCACAATTTTTAGATAGTTGGTTTGGTTATGGTGGGTCTGGCTGAAGAGAGAGGTTTATTTTCAGAGGTTATTGCAGAAAAATTGCAGTGTTGCTCATCTCCTGTAGTCAGCTGGAATACAACTCCATGTGCTTGTTATGGCTATGTCTGCCAACTGATGGGTTTACAGACTCAGTGGCAAGTCATAGCCTTTTCTCCTCTCCATTTCTTACTGCTTTTTTACATTACTATTATTCCAGGATGCTTTTGCAGGCACAGGTTGCTGTGTCTATAATGATATATGATTTTTATAATCCTTTCTAAAGACCTTTAATTTAGCTATAATTAACACCAGGGGTCTAACTTCAGTCTGTGTTTTTACATGTTAACTATCCAAGGCTGAGGTCTCTATTTCAGTATTATGAATAGCCTAGAATCTTATCATTAGAGCAACATGACTAAATAAAAACTACAGAGGGACATTGACCTGTTTTGAAAAGAAAGTTAAAGAAATTGCAGGTATCAGTTATACTAGCAGGTGAAGCATTACAGCAACACAATGGTTTTTTAAGTTTTCCATGCACACAAAACAGTAACACTCCTCACAATAAACAGTTTCAAGTGATTTTTGTCTTTCTGTTGAGTTACAATAAACTGGGAATATTTCTTAAATTTTAGTTGGATGCTCAGTAAATCTTTGGTGAGACTGAAAGGCTAATGCATTTTCAAACGTCATAAACTTACGGTACATATAAGCAATTCTCAAAAAGAACAGTGTTAATAACAAGTAAACACCAATTGCAGTATCCCAATACTTAAAAGTTAGCTACCAAAAGGATGGAGGGTCTCTCTTCACAAGAAGTCACAAGGGGCAATGGGTACAAGTCACCCTGGGAAATATTTAATCTCAACATAAATGTTATTATGGTAAGAACAATCACTGACTGGAACAACATCCTCAGTCTTGTGGTGCAGTCCCCATTCCTGGAGGTTTTCAAGATGCAATTGGACAGGGTGATAGATAATTTAGTCTAGGCTCACTTTCCCACAAAAGGCTGGACCAGATGATCTTTTGAGGTCCCTTCCAACCTGGGATATTCTATGATTCTATGATTCAATCAAAGCTTACTTTGGCATTTACATTGAATACTTAAATTCCAGACAAGGCCACATTTTACCTTACAAAGGATCTGAGCAACAGCTGAGATGATTCAGTCTAGCTGCAGAGATGCTAATACTCATAAGAAACAAAGTCCAAAAATCATTCCTATCACAACACAGAAGCAAATTGAAATAAAGAAAATTATGAAATTTAAAATAATACTTTTCTTATGGATAAATATTAAGGGTTTTCTTGGCCTCTGTATGCATGAACAAGACAAAATGTCCAGTCTGTGTTCATATTACACCTGAGACAGCTGGTCTCCAAAGCAGTTTAAACACCTAGCATACTCTGGATAGTTGGCATCCCATATCATTTTGACCTTGTTGGCAAATGGTGCTCAGTTTGAATTTCAGAAGATTATAGATCCCATGTATCTTTTCAGCCCTCACCACTGGTCTTTTCTAGCAGGAAGGCATGTCAGGCTGCCCTGTCCACCTGGAATTGGTCACAGGGCAGCAGCACACAGACAGAGAGTTTAGATGAAGTTTGTTTGGCCAGACAAAGAGCGAAAAACAGTTTGGGTATTTTGCACATGGAGAGTGTTTTCCTGGGGACCAAGGGTGCTCCTGGAGGTAGACGAAGTGGATTAAGAATTTGGCCTTGGTCTTTGTAGTTTTCTAACACAGATGTAGAAGTCAGAAATAACTCTTACTTTAAGCTGAGTTTGAACTCTGAGGACTTCCTATTTTTATCTGGAGGAGTAAGCAAGGTAGTTTTTTCAAAGGTAAAGTAGGGTTTCTTTTAAAGCAAATCTAGTTTAAAATAACAGAAGTGTATTTTTTTTTTTGAGTTTAAACTATTATCCTGAGCATCAAAAATTAAACATTTCTAAAAAAATTAAAATTTCTAACTAGTGAGCCTATATTATATAATATTTATGAAAAATAGGAACTTTTTGGATGACTCCACCCTGCCCCTGTTTGACGTTTTCCCCTGCCCTTCCACGATTCATGTTCCTGGTCTAACCTCTGTGATGGTTCTTGATTGCACTTCGACAGCCAGCCATTCAGTTGACATCCATGCCCACCCACTGGCAAAGTAGTTCTTAAATGCTGTGGAAGGCCTTCACTAGGTGAATGTGATGTATCTTGTCTTTCTGTAGGCAGATTAAACACTACCTCTCTCAGCGTGAATATTCCCTTTTATGTCAACGGCCTTTGTACCACTCCGTAGGATGGGCATACCAACAATGGTCAGGGAAGCTGGACTTATTTTCAATGGCTTCTCGCTTCTTTTCCTGAGGACTATGTTACTCATTTGTATTTATACACGTATTTAGAAGGCCACATATGTAGCTTTGTAAGATGTAAATGTTCTTTCTTCTTTATTTTTCTTTCCTACTTAGCAATTGCAAAGACACTGCAAGAAGACAGATTAGGGCATGAAAGATGAGGAAGGAAAAGATGTCTGCTGTGATCCAGCTGACAGTTGTACAATTAAACTGCCAGGGAAAAAACAAAACAACAACAAAACCTGTGCTTTGCTTCTCTAAAGAATGGTTTCAAGCCAAGCACATTTTGTACTGCACATTCGAGGAAGTAATTAGCATATCTAGCATTGTAATAGCTTTGGTGATGGGCAACAAGATATTAGTCACTGCAAATAGCTGCAGTATGGGACTAAAGTACATTACAGGGATGGTTGTTTGACACCATTTATCTAAGGAGAAAGAACATATAAATTCATCTAAATAAATTAGAATGCAAAATTACATTTCTCCCTTCCTTTTGAAAATAGGATTAAATTTATTGAAATGTTTTTTACACTCACATTTTCTCACATTGGCTTGTGTGCTTTTTTGTTGTTGTTGTTGGTGTTGGTTTGGTTTGGTTTTTTTCCAGAATAAATGGGCTGAGGACAGTGGTTAATCACAGATCTAGCCTGTGCATTAGCCCATCCTCTCTAGAGCAGTAGATATGGGGAGCACTGTATCTGATCCCATGCCTTGCAGTGATGATATAGACAAATATGGTAATATCTCATGCTGTTTTTTTTGTGTAAGACCCCATGTTCCTCAGATGAGTCAAGAAACAATTCATCTGAATCAGTTAATCATGAAAACACAGGTGTAATACATGACACAGTGCAGAATAATGCCAAGGTAAGGAAATTGTTCCAAGGAATTACACTTAGGTCCCAAATGTCAATGACAGCCTGGAGGCAAGTCGGTCTCTGTACTCACACTGGACAGCCTGAGATCAAGGACAACCACATTATTTTTGTCTGGTAGAAACAAAACACAACAAAAGTCAGACTGTTGAAAGGAAATTCTTGCCTGGGGTTCAGTCTTCTTTCCTAGTATTGCCTTCCATAAAATTTCCACTGAGGGTAATTATTTGAGTCCTCAGAAAGACTATATGTCTCTATGTACTCAAGGATAGCACTTGCTCAGCTAGCACAATATGAATGACAGATCTGATCATAGAAGTAATTACATGTCAGCTTAGATGTGGCAGCAAGTTCAGAATTGAATTATCCATCAACATTCACTAGATGGGTCTGTGTAAAAGTAAGGTCACAAGTGCACGGCAGACCCTTCTGCATTGGGGATACCAACAAAAACTCATTGCTAAAATAGCACTTTTCATAAAGAGGCCTTTACATTGGTCTGTGGCTGTAAAACATGCATGTCACCTTTTACAAGATGCTAATCTTAGATAAAACTCCCTATAGACTAAGTGATAGAAAAGGCTTATCAAACACTTGCACATGCATGAATGCAGAGATTATTTTTATGATAGAAAAAAAATAATTCTGATTTTAGGCACACAGTGAAATGTCAATTGTGACTATCAAGACTAGGCAGATATCCCAAGGCTAATTGTAGAAGAAGCAGCGTATTACCTGCATCTGTTACCGATTAAATGGAGAAAGTCTGGGTATATATGGGGATCTGAAGAAGGTATCTAAAGGAAACAGACATCAAATCATAGAACTATTTCAGTTGGAAGAGATCCTCAGGATCATTGGGTCCAACCACAACCTAACTCTAGCACTAAACGATTTGAGGATTTAACCAGGGCAGTTAGTTTTTTATGCCTTTAAACCTTGGTCCCAGTAAGGCAGCACTCCCTCAGATGTGGGTCAGGCTTGCATATTGAGCCTTCTTTTCCGTTTAGAAAGGAGTCTCCTTGTGATCACAACCCACCTTTTTTACTTTGCAGAAGCTGTTTTTGATGGAGGATGCCGGCTGACACTGTCACCGCTTACCACCTCCCTTGATGTTGTAGTTTGGTACTGCTGGCAAGGCCTCACCTATTCAGTAGGTTACATCCTTTTAGGCTGGGCAGCAAGGTGCTGCCATTGCCCCCTATTCCTCAGGCTGCTGCGTTCCCCATCCAGGACCTCATGTCTGTTGAACAGAGGCACCCGCTGGGAGGGTGTTGAGTCAGCTGGGACTCAAACCCACAAATACCTGGGTTAGGAGACCAGTACCTTATCCAATAGACCACTGGGGCTCCCATCAGCTTAGGTGTTTTTCAGAGAACTTGTTTTCATATTATTGACCAAATCAATTGAACTTCGGTAGTCTTAGATATAGTGTTCTTGGACTAGTAATCTATTGGGAATCTCTCTGTATCACTATGTAGTACTTGCTGGCACAAATGGCAGTATCTTTTGTGCAGAAACACATAGAACTGCAGAGTGAATGTGGAATTACAGTTTATGTGTAAGGAGGAACCACAGGGGAAATCTAATCCTCTTTAGGGGAAAAATTCTCTTCAGAAAGGATTGCATTCTTTTTACTTCTCAAGAACTTCTCTCTTCCTGCTGTTTTTATTTTGATGCTTTTTTTGGCTCTCTGCTACAGTCTCTGTTTTATAAATTGGCAGTGGGAGTACTGTGTGCCTCCAAATTCTCACTACTGCAAATGTTCTCATTGTTCATTCAAGAATTAATTCTGCATCTGGAACAGAGTTATACTCCTATTCCTAGCCCAGGTAGCTGCTGTGAACTGAACTATTCAGCTTTTTACTACTGGCATCTACAAAAGTAAGATTATGACTTGTTCTGAATATTAGAATATATTCATCTATACATAGTCCTTGTGTCTTCTACTTCCACATATAGTTGTTTTGGTGCAACTTAGCAGGTGAAATTGGTCACTGCTGTTTGAGCTGGCGGAGGGACCACCAGGTATACTAGTTGACAACTAGTTTCATACTATGTGTTGTCCACAGAATCTTATTTTTAAGGTAAACTTGAATTCAGTCTTTTTGCAGGACACTGTTACAATGAAAACTTCAGTGAAAAGTAAAAAAGCATAAGAAGAGCAATAAGAAAAAGTATTGAAATTCGTTGAATGACTGAAGTATGCACATGAGTATAGGAGTTAACATAAGTTAAGCCTAGCTGAACAAAAGTGTCAGCATAAATAGATGAGGTCTAGCAAACCCCTTAGAATCAGGGAGTAGCTTAGTCATGAGAACAGAGGAGTAACTTAAGCATAAACAATCCGTTCTTCACTGCAAATGTTGCAACAATGTCAAGACCCTTTCAGACAATCGGACCGTGAGCATCGTTGGTGGTGTCAGCCAATTGTGGGGTGTCAAGTGTAACCATGAGTCAACTAAGAACAGGGTATGCCCTATCTTGTCCTGTAACACTTCATGTCTAGAATCCTTGAGGAAGAGACTAGTAGAAAGGCAGAAGAAAGGCCATGTCTGTAATAGTCAGGTCTACAGTTTCCATTTCTAGTCTTCTGAGATTCACTGTATAGGCAGCTTCAGAATAATTTTAATGGAAACAGATTGTTCTAAGCATGTACATGTGAAATGAAGAAAACACAATTATTTATTAGTAACAAGTAGTTTGTCATTATATCAACTGTGATGGAAAAAAGGAATTTGAAAAAGTTTTTTCAGCTGTGGCTTTCATTCAGATTCAATAAAGTAAACAGTATTTTAAACAGCAAGAGGTCACAAAGAACATAGGATTTAAGTGTCACACGTTTAGAAATCAACATGTAATGCTCAGAGTAAAATAAAGTAAATAAATAAATAAAATAAAGAAAAAAAAAGAAAAAAAACCACAAAACAAAGCCAGTCAGTAGTGACGTTGATGGTTTGATTTTGCACATATATTCTCAGAAAATGAAGCGATGATTTCTTCATCCTAATTATGGCATGACACAAGTCACCTTCATCTACATCATATGCCTGTTCAGATGATTGTAGTGCATGACGAAATGTATGGGACACACTGCCTTGTCCTTGTGGTATTCCAATGTTTGCATACAAGGGAAGCTAGAGCCAAAGGAAAGGTAAAATTTTGTTTTTTTCTATATAAAAAAGGGAAGATGCTACTTTTTTACTTGTTAAATAAGTGTGCAGGAGGTTGAGGAATATGAAGTTGATGCAGCTGAGGGAGGCAAAGGGGTGCTGAGGGGCCTCAGAGTCTACGACTGTGAGAAATAGTTTCAGATTCTCAGGGATGAGAAGAACAGGAACTATTTATCCATGCAGATGGGTAGGACAGGGAATTAATGAGTTAACCTTGGCTTTGCTCACACTCTTTGCAGCTCAGGAAGGTTAATTCTGCCTTTCTTAAAGAAGGGGTTACCCTGCAAACTCTTGCACATGATCTCTCTAGCAAGCCACCCAAAAAATCCTTGGCTTTAATTGACATATTACTTAAAAAGTGAAGGAAACTACAGACTTTTCAGGAGTATAAGTGTAATGCTCCTAATTCCAATAGTCAGAAATTCACAGGACTGTTTAAAAATGTATGTGGTATGTACTTGTAGGTGGTGAATGTCAACATCTACATGTGTCTGAACTTACAGTCTTCTAGGTATGCTTCAGCTGTATTTTTAAATTGACAGCCCAGTTGGAATGATAACATTTGCTTTAATAAAAGCTTAAAACACAGCACCTTCTTGTGGGGCGGAAGGCTGAGGTTTTGAGAAACAAAACAAAATAAAAACCCTCAGAACAAGTACTGTAAGATTCTTAAGAATCCTGAGATATCTAGCGACTCACATTTCAAAAGGACTGGGTCTGTGTTTTCACTTGTACCTTGTACAGACAAAAGCCCTAAACCAAGGTTAAAACAAAGGTTGTAGTAATCTTGATAGAAAACAGTTAAACCTATCAGTTTGAAAACCTTTCACAGATTGCATACAGCAGCCAGTGCTGTACACCAGTGCTCAGAAACAAGAACTGAAAAATGTTGGCTTGGCCTTATTCATCACAGAGGGCAACGGATTTTTTCTGGAAACAGTGAGGGCTGTGAACTGTAATGAATCCACCTGTATAGCCAGAAACTCTCCTTTGGATGCAGGAACAAGAACACTCCCCTTCCAGGGGAAAATAAGCATTTGTATGTAGAGAGATTTTATATTTTTTTGGTATATCTCATTTGTTTCTCTGAAAGGCAGAGTTTTATTTGAATCAAAATTCTTGCAATTTCAATGTGTGTTCCTAAATAAGAAGCTTCATTGGTTTATTAATTCTAAATAATACAAAGTGATACTAAACACTTGAAGTAATTTGTCTGTCTACTGTCACTAAGCATTGCTACTGAAGATGGATGATAAAACTCATTGAGTTTTCATTTCCCAGGTAAACAACTGAAGGAAATGTGTCTGTTCCCCTATTCTTGCCCTGGAGCATTTTGATTAATATTGACATCATCAAGCCCTGTGCCAGTGGACCAAAAGAAGAATAACATATTCTGGTGACTAATGCAATGCTGACAGCAGCAGGCAGCCTGAATTCAACACAGAAGAATATTTTTAGTGGATTTCTCCTGAGTCTAGGACTGAAGCCAGCACTTGGCAAGAGTCATCACTCACCAGATAATCAGCTGTAACTCTGAAATCTTTTGAAGATATGAAATAATATATTCTTACTCTTTACCATCTCACCTTGCACAGTCAGTTTTAAAGATAGCTCAGTTTTTAAATGTAACTTCTTTGGACAAATCAATTATTTAGAAATATCTGACAGTCTGCAGTGCTGAGCCCATGAAGTTGTACGAACAAAACCAAGCAACACCAGCTATGATTACAGAATCAAAACGACATGACTTTCACTAGAATTTAGTATGTTCCATTTCCTTCCCTTTCCCTTCCCCCTTTCTGCCAATTCTATATCATTCTAGTTAGGTTGGAAATTTTGTTTAACATAAGCAGATACTGATAGGCAAGGTAGATAGTCACCCTTGCAACTGAAAATGATGTTGATGGGAAACAACATTTCCAGGCTGTGCTGATGGGACTCTGCTTTTGTGTGGAGGAGTTGGGTGTAGCCAGTTTGTTTGAGGACAAGACTTGGTCTTGCTTACACAGTGGAGGAAGACAGACCAAAATCCCACACTATCTTCTACAAGTGCTGTATGTCAGGGCTGCAGTCACTCAAAGGAAAGTGAGGGTTTCATGTCATGTTCTTCCTCTTCATGCAGGCAGGGAGGTAGAGAAGACAGGAAAAGGGCTAAGCTTTGGCTTTTTTCAAAGTATAATTTCAAATGGAAATGACCTGGATTGAGGAGAGAATAACCTGTTACGTGGAGAATAGTCACATGTGCTTTCCTTCCTCAAGCAAAAAGAGAAACCACGAAGGCAGTGAAATGTCACAGATTACACTTCCTCAGGCTGATCCTGGATTTTGTAAATTCTGCCTCTCAGGGGAGAAGTGAGGCTCAATCTCAAATGTCAGCCATGAAGGGTGAAGGAAAGGAGCCAATTTAACAGTTAAGAAGGCTTTTGGGTGACATGCCTGAAAGGGAACAATAGTTCTTTTCAGTACCATCCCACGGCTTGCTGTGGTAGGGTCTGTAGGCAAAACAAAATAGAAGTTTATGTTCACTAGTAAACAGGAAAGAATCTAGATGTGCACTTCCTAGCCACATGTAGCTTTCCTGAGGTAGGAGAAAAAAATAAATACTTTAAAAATAATTTAATTTCATAATATGCTTACACAGTCACTCATAAAGCATGCACTTTTAAAGGATTACTTACAAATTTTCAATTAGGTTTATGAAAGCTATGTGTGGTATCATTTTACTTGGATATGCAGCCTGTATTTGCCTGCAAAATATAACTTAAATATCCAAATTCAATTAGAACTCAATGTAAATATTTAAATCCAATTATTACTAGCAGGCAAGCACACAGATAAATATTACCAGATAATGCCAGTTAAAATTTCATGTAATTTGCTGCACTTGGAAGACAATCAGACTTTACACGAGCTTGTGAGTTATTTATGCAATAAAATGGATACAAAAAATGAGTTTGTATTACCACACTGTAGGCAGGTTATCACAATCAGCTAGCTAAAAGCCCGTGTGGCACCATGGATGGATAGTGTCAGACAGCTTTCCTTCTGTCATTTGAAAGCATTAGAAATCAGGCTCTACTGCTATTCAGATAAATGGTTCTATCTGCCTGACTGACATTTGTTTTCCTTCTGGAGATATTTATGTAAAGTCACTTTAAGATCTGGCCAAGGGAATGAATGGGAGTCAGCTGAAAGCAACCAAACATTGTGTAGTCTGACAAAACATTTTGTTTTCTTTTTCTTATCTGTCCTGGATTTCTTTTTTCCATCTCACTCCAAAGGCTGCTTCTGTGAAACATCCTGAATGGTGGTTGAATTTATGGTTATGCTGATCTCATTAAAGCACATTTGTGCCACATCCAGAGCATGTCAGCCAGCTTCTGGTGCCAGTGAAAATGGTTGAGACAATGGGAATAATCATCCATGTTACTGCAATGGATGGTCGTTCTGAATACATAAGGGATTTCATGGAGCTTGGGAAGAAGAGGAGGCAATATTTTTTTCAGACACTTGCCACAGTTGCATGTTTGTGTGATTGGTTCAATTTCCAAACTTAAGCCTTAGTGGACTGATTTTATCAGGCTTTAGGAATTAAGAACTGATCAACAGTTCAGGAATAAAGTTTTAGCAAAAAAGAACAGACATACGTTTTGTAGAACATCTGCATCCAATTTTAGCTACAGCTTCCTCCTGTGAAACACTTCTTCTGATTGTATGTACACAAAAAATTAAGCCGCCAGTTTCCTGTGCTAGTGAGCTGTGTGGAGGTGATACCTTCTAGCCAGGTTTCTCACATGCCCACCTCACCAGTTAGAAGGCCTGACATTATTTGTATACTTCTCAGCACATATAAGTCAGAAGCATGATCCACAAAGGAAAATCAGAGAGGAATTGTTTGATGCCATCTCTCTGGATACCTTCTGGTTTTGGGAGATTGGCTGCTGTGCTGGTCAGGGCTCTGGCCATAAGGACCTGGGCATAGGTACTTTTCTGTTTTGCTGTAATTTGTTGATGACCAGAAATATGGTGGATGACTAAAACAGCTATCTTGTTTCAGACTGACTTGATATCAGAGGGATTTTAGTAGGATGTTTCCTTAACAAAAACTCTTTCGTGATTTTTAATTCAGGGATGTCTGAAACTGATAGTTATGATGTGGTTTTAACAAGCTTGCTTTAAGAAACATATCCTGAAGAACAGGACTAAAGGGCAGAGAAGCTTATTAGGCAAGTTTCTTTCTGGATTTAATGGACACAGAGATCAGAAATAAAGAGCTCAAAGGTCAAGAATTCCCAAATATAAATTCTAAGTTAAATAAAGTCTAAGTGAGCCCTGCTTCTGTTTTGCTAATTTCATCTATATTTAAGTAGAAAACCATTATCATGTTTCAATATTTTAGGAGTTTTTTGGTATTATTGACAAAATTAATATTCAATGAGTAAAACGCAGTCAGCTTTGCATAAAGCATGTCTACCCAATCCCACTATTGCAAAGACTTTGCAAATAAATTGTGGGTTTTTTTATATAACATCACATATGTTAATAAGTAAAGTCTGAGATCTTGACTTGATTCTTGAATCTCAGTGAGTGCTTCATAACAGCCAACCTTGCAGAAAGTCTTCTTCAGTCACTCCAAATAAAATTTTGGTCCTTAAAGGCTCTATGTTTGAAACTCTGTTGGAGTTGGGATGGGCAACAAACTCTTGTCAATCTCACTCTTTGGAGCAAAGCAGTTTTCTTTACCATTTTCTTTGAGAAGCAGCATTAAAGCAATGAGAAGTTATTTTGAAAAGCTATGAAAGAAATTAAAATGGGAAACTGTGGCTGGTCGTCTTAACTGGAAATGCACTGCTCCATGGGATGGGTGACACTGACACAAAGAGAACTGCTGGTTTTTGAAGAGGTATAGTGTGAAGCCTGAGGACATAAAAGATGTATTCTGGAGAAGGCAAAAAAGCACCTGAGTGGGTGTGAGTATGCTAGCCACTTCAGCAGAAGGGCTTAGGCTGCAATTGCTGCATTTTAAAATTCCAAAGGAGAAAGTAATTGAGCAATTTAAGCATGGTGGACATGTTAAGCAAAATTAGTGCATGTGTAAATCAGAGTACTTGCACTGCTCCCAAAATACCACCTTCAGAATGTGATAAGTGATAAAGATTTCTGACTTTCAACTTCCATAGACTTAAAGCTTTAA
This sequence comes from Pampusana beccarii, assembly GCA_013399365.1. Lineage (NCBI taxonomy): Eukaryota > Metazoa > Chordata > Aves > Columbiformes > Columbidae > Pampusana > Pampusana beccarii. The sequence goes on from VWYH01008991.1 coordinate 162,166, forward strand.
AATAATCTTTGAATGACTATAACCAGCATTGTGATCAATTAAGCTGCATGTAAGCAACAAAGAGAATGGAGCTCATGCAGGATCTTTTGTTCCAAAAATACATGAGTCTGTCATTTGAGTTAAACAACAGATTCTGCTATCTACAATGGTAGCAGCAGGAGGGCTTTTACTCAACTATCAGAATGGCACAGTAGGCAATATTGTGAGAAAATAATATTTCTGTTTCCTTATCTGAACCAACGTGGTTTAGCAGGATTAGAGGGCGCTATATGTATACAAACGTATACAAAAGTTCATTTTCTGCCTCCGTATGCGACACAACTTTTCCTTTGGTAGACTCATATATTCCAGGCAAAGTACAAACCCATCCAGAGGAATGGTAGCTTTGTGGCCTAGGAGACAGGAGATTTGGATTTAGTTCTGACCCCTGATTTTCTCTGCATCAATTTTAATGTTGTAGTAACAGTGTGCATTGGCTGAGTGCTCTTCTTTGTATGTAAGAATATTTAATAATTTGTGAAATTATGTCATGTTGATTTTTTACTGGGATAAAGCGTAGAACAGTGTGGCTTTTTTACAGGAACCATTCTTGAAGTTAACAGGTTTTAACCATTTTCGTGTATCTCTCAGCCAAGCTGGAAAGGGAGGTGACAGCCACCAAAAGTTTGCCCAAATGACAAGGTTGTTTGAAAACACGTGGAAGTCTGTAAACAACATATCATGGTGCATCGTGAGCCCTTTCACCTTCAGGAGCAGGTTCAGGAGAGGGGCAAGGTAGGGGCAAAATCTCCCACCATGCAGCGTGATCTGAGCCCCACACTAGAGCCAGGCTGGGGAGGTGGCACTGAAGAGCAGGGGAGACACCTGTTTCTCCACACTGACACCCCTCCCCATGCAGCCTGCCTTGGGAGCTGAGGAGAAGCCACCACACTGCCCTGGAGAACATCCATTTTTTGCTTTGTGACTGAAGTAGAATTAATAAAAAGGCTGAATCTCCCAGAGCTTTGTTTGCACTCCTTTCTTCTCATTTCCTGACAAATATGCTCCCGGATTCTCTTTTGTTCTTGCACCATTTTTAGTTGCATGTTTTCCAGCTCCTCTATAGGCTAGTAAATTTGATTATTGTAAGGAATACAGAAACATTCAGGAACGATTTAACTAGAAGAATTAGGATTTTAAGATGAAAGTGTATTGCACAGATTGCAATGAAATCTTAGAGAAGGTGGCACTGTATTTATGTAAATTACAGTTAATATTCCAAAATAAACTACACTACTCACAACCATCAAAACCATTTCCTCTAACGAAAATGAATATTTTATATATTAAATGGCAAATACTAATATTAAGGCAATGGCAAACAGGAATGACATTACCCTGGCTATATAAAGACAAACAGTTTTTCAAAGAAAATGGAATCTTTCAATCCCAGATGTAAACAAAGACCCTGAATTGAAGTGGAGAACAGAATTGCATTTAATATCTTAGCAGAAATTTGACTTAGGATAGATTAATGTTCAGCCAGTAAAGATGAGAAACAGGATCAGAACCTCAATACTATATATCTAATTTCACTTTGGGAGAATTACAAAAGCCTGCCAAGGGGCAATTGCTTGTTATGTTGAACTTGGATACTATTTTTCTCCAGACAATATTCTCCAGTGTTGCAGACATATACTACAGTGATGTTTTTTTCCCAGTTTTTATCAGATGGAATTAAGCAGTTGGTATAATGAAAAAAGATCACATCCAGCTGAAACTGAAGACAGCAGCTTAGGTTTCCTCTTTAAACAGTACTGTCTTGCTAATCGCAAACAAAGTATTTGACACGCTTGAGCCTGTCTATCCTGGATCACCATTGCTTCATAATATGCTGTCATTATCACCAATTCAACTTAATTTCAACACAAATTAAGCCATGTGAATGTCTGGTGGTTTTGGGGTATTTTTGGTTGGTTGGTTTTTGGGGTTTTTTTGTGGGTTTTGTGTGTGTGTGTGTGTGTGTGTTTGTTTGTTTGTTTGTTGTTTTGTTTTGTTTTTTGAATGGTGGTGAAGTTTTGTCTCATGATTAGACAACTAGGCACAAGGAAGCTGGAAATTAGACTAATGTCTCTTAAGTGAAATGCTTCAATAATATTAAATACTTTAAGAATCTTAAATTGAATAATTAACTAATTATTTAAAATATGGTCTAATCGTTTTGAAGACTACATTAAACAATATCATAGCAGGAAATGGAATATAATGTGAAAATCATTACACAAAGTATTAGTTAATAACAGAGCTGCTTGATTTATTATTTTCATTCAAAGATATTCTGTCTTCAACCCTGCAACACTGGTGGCAAAAGTGTCCTACACCTCTTCATGGTGTAGAATCTTAAAGTAACAGATTCACCAGAAGAAAACGTTTTGTAATGATACTTTGATACAGGCAGGGGTGCTCAACCTGAGACCAAAAGCTTAAGAAGACCACTGTTCCCACCCATGGAAAGGAAAGTGAATCAACTTTTCCAATTTAGAGTGAATGGAAATATGCTGTAGGTCCACAAGCAATTCTGGCATAGAAAAGAAAGAGAATAAATGGGAAAATACTATCTCTATATCTACTAAGATACAGTTCTGAATGTGGAAGAGCTGGTTAATAGCAACTTTTCCCAGTATTGTCCAGTATTGTTTTCTGATAAAACAGAATGCAAAAAGCAGCTAAAACCCGCTGACTTCTATTTACTTTTGAATAGACAGACAAATAGACAGACAAAAAAATGAATAATTTTAATCACTTTATTTCTTGTTCAAAATACATATTAAACAATTAGAATAAAATTATTTCAAATGTGTTCTTTTCTTTTTCTTGTCCTTTTTAATATAAAATTATCACAAACTGTACACTTCATAACATCTTTTGAGGTTTCATTGTTACATATTTTTTTCAGAACTGAACAAATAAGTTCACACTTTCTAGAGAATACATTGTAAAAATACTTAAATGTGTTACAGCTCTCAAAGGCTAGTGCAAAAAAAAACATTTACTCTCAGTAGTACAACTTTATGCTGTCAAGTTTCACAAATGGCCATTTAGCGCATACAAAAAGCCAGTAACACAAGTTCAAAAAGTTTTGTGTTGTCTTTATAACGCAGAAGCCAAGGATATTGACTTGAACAATGGCTAGGTATCAAATCACAGACTTCTTTTAAAAAGTCACATCATGAACACTGAATAAAGGGTACTAAAACAGTCAGGTATTTAACATTAGATCTCAGTCAGCCAACACCACATAGCAAGAAGAGACAAAATCTTAGAAGAACTCTACAGTTCTTTGTAAGCTACATAGACTTGGCAACATTTCTGATCTAATCATAAAGATTCTTTTAAAGGTAGGGAGTTCTCTTAGAGTTTGGGCCAGTTAGGGCCTAATCCAGAACACATATTGTCACAGCAAAGCTGTTTATTCTGACAGGCATTGTATTGGATGCTTTCTTTGATATTTCAAAATACTAAGTGTCTAAATATAGAGTGGGGTATTTTTATAGCTGTCAATGTTTCCTATGGCCAGGAACTCCAATTAACTTCCTACCTTTTGAAGCATACACTCTGGAGAACGTTTTCTCTACAAACAAGCATATATCAGAAAAACGTAATGCTGAAGAAAAGATGTGGCTAATTTCTGAATTCTACTCTCCTTGTTTCATTTCTCATGGGTAGCACACTGAAGCCAGTTGGCTTAAACGCAGTGCAAACTGCAAGCTCATGAGAAGATAGGAGAAACTTTTCGGGACGCCCCTTGCAGTGGCTAGAGGAGCATCTGGCTGATTTGCAGAGGAGCCAGCACTGCAGTTCTGCTGCCTAAGGTGGTGAGGACTGGGCAGAGCAGGACAATGAAGAAACACAATCCGGCTTTGCTCACTCTCATCCCAGCTACTACAGCTATGTGGGCATGAAGGATGCCAAGATGTGTTTTTAGCGTTGACTAACCATGAGACTCCCCACATCATTCCATTCCCAGCCAGAAAAGTACCGGAGCAACTGCACTCTTCAGGGTGTGCACTCAAGCCATCATGACTTCATGGGGACTTGATCAGCACATCATATTTTAAAAAATGTTTCACATGGTTTGCTGAACAAAGGCCCTCGTGACCTCCACCAGAAAAGGGAGAAAGCACAAGTCAGAAGTGCATCTCAAAATCAGGACACCAGCAGTGTCAACTCGTAGGGTAGAGAACTAGCCATATCCTGTCCTTAGACATGTGCATTTAAGTACAACATATCCTTCTGAGACTACTCACATAAATAGAGAAGAATAGAAAGAATTTAGACTCACATTTGAAAAAAAAACGAAACAAGAAACAATATGAAATATATATCTATATTTTTTCCTTTTCTCAATAAATAGTTTTCTATTTATTTAACAAAAGTAAATTTTGTTCAATACTTTTCCATAGAAATATAGAGTGAAAAGAAGTGCTTTATATCTGATGTGCAACCGGACTATCTAAATCTTGCATTTTGAAGATTTAGTCTATACAGAGCATATCTCTGAGCTTTAATAGCAAGATAACATCATGTGGAAAACTATAGGCCACTATTAAAAAAGAGAAATCCAGTAAAAATACATTTGACCTCTGTGCCTGGCTAAAGAGACCAGACAGTTTTATTTACCAAAACAGGCAGCTTATGGTCATATTTCTTACTCATATTAGTAAAATCAGCATTTGCAATAATAGTTCATACCCTAGAGATGCACCGAAGACTTTTAATATAGTCTGAATTGTCAGCAAGCCACAAACATCTGTGGTAGATGTAAGACAATTCATTCTGCTCGCCTTGAGACTGCTTGTTGGGTTCATTTCATAAGATGCTACAATATATAATCACATGCAACCTGATGCAAAGCCAGTTGAAGTTAAGAGCAGTGTTTCTGCTTGATTTCAGTGGTGAACTGGTCAAGTACATAAATCTGTGCTTTGAAATGAAACGACATATTCAAAAGACCTACAGAGTAATTTTGCTGGATATATTTAATGGTCTATTGCCACGATATTAAAAAAATATTTCCATTTTAATTAACACAAGAACAATTGCCCTATAAAGTAGCAAGTGATAAACCTAAAAGTAACCTTCTTTTGAAAGCATGTCACAATCTTGTATATTGAAAGTAAGTAATGAATAGATTTTGGTAAGCTTTTGTAGTAATGAAAAATATATAAATGTGTATTCTTAGAACTACACCTTAAAAGGCTGATTTGAATCACTTTTTTGTGCTCTATTGTTTCAATAAATATTAAAGCTACAGTAGATACATTTAAAATTTTGTGTTTTTCTTGAGATAGCTGAAAAAACAGAGCTGAAATATTTTAATTCTATTTTCAAAAATTGCAGAAAAAGCAAAATGTATTTTTGTAAGCATCTTTATATTTTGCTGCCACAGGTATTTTTGCTAAAAGGCTCTTAATTTTTTTTTTTTTGCCTCAATATTACTTTCAGTGCATGAGTAGGTTGGTACTTTAGTACCAATTTTTGCCCTGCTAGAGATTAAATTATAAAGTTTTGTCTTAAGAAAAAGTTAATTTTTAAGAACAGTACAGAAAACAAGGCAAAAAATTCTAAAAGATGCCTTGGAATAATTTGAATGAAATCTCTTTTCTCAGCAGGAATTCCTCATTAACAAGCCCTCTTTAGGTAGGACTGCTCTTTGACTTTTGACATGCAGAATTAGACCCAAGATTTTAGAGGTTAATCCCCAGAGCTTCTCTGAAACCTGGCTATGACCTACAATTGTTTGTCTGCTACTGGCAAGTAGCTAAAGTGCAATAGTGCCAGGCTCCCTTTCAGAATAATAAAGGTCTAGCTGTGCAGATTCAGATGCTGGCTGAGATAAAGCTATACTTTTTCTTTTTCTTTAGTGATTTTGATTCTCTGCCCCAAAGTCACCTTGGTGGACTAAGAACTGAAAAGATTGTAGGTTTAAATATATGAATCAAGTTATTGTGCTATAAGGATAATTAAGATCATTAAACACTTACACTACATAAAGCTTGAAAAGAATAAACGTAAGAGGGTAAAGTGCTCTTTGGAGAGTCTACCAAAATCTCCTATTTCATTTTCTGTGGTAGCCAAATCTCCATTTACATAATGAAGAAAGACACACTCATCCACATATATCCATTTGCCAAAAATACTTACAACTGGCAATTCTATGTCTTGTTCAGCTATGCAGTCATTTCTCTTATAAGTATTACCATGCAATTTAGCCTCAGAAAACCATGGTGAGGTAAGTAATGGCCCTCTATTGATTACTCCCATTTTTGGTAACAGGCAGTCACTCCCAGGGTGAAACAATCACCGTACACCCAGTACTTTGTAACAATTTAGGACAAAGGAATAGGAATTCATTATTCAGCTGAGCCTGCATGAATAGGAAGAACAGGAGGAGATGGGATTTGCCTGGAACATCAGTTCCAGGACCCTATTCATACACAAAGACCTGTGGGATATTAAGTGAGAAATACACCATAATTATGACTTCAGTTTCGTGAGTCATCAGAGAATTAGCACCTGCAACAGCCCAATGGCTTTTCCACCATTGTATGACATTAGTTTAGGCTTGACTTGAAAACAAAACCAGTAGGTTGTGTAAGACAGCAGCGTTTTCAGAGGTGCTTCCTATTGGTAATTCAAGTACTGATTGTCAGAAGCTTTGAAAATGCGAAGAGGTGACATTATAAAAAATTATTTTTTACCTATTGGAGACTTTCCAGTCTATATCAGGTGCAAATAAATAGGAGGCCATTACAGTATCTAGAGAGGAATGCATCTGAGCACATGCTGGCAATGTGCATTTTTTGCCTCAGTTATGCTGCAAGAGAAAGACTGGAGGGGAAGGACATGCCATGAGCAACTACTAGTGCTCTTTACACTGTGAATCCTCTGGAGTCAGGATCTGTGAGGTGGAGGGCTGGTTTTATTTGAAGAACAGGCTCTTACAGAACTCTACAGTTCTGCAACATGGCTCCCACTACCCTTGTAAGATTTCAAATGGCTGTACAAGATAAGAGGTAGGGGAATTAGATCAAAAAATATCTTTCTGTTGAAAGTGTTTGCTAAGCATACATTTTTGACTACTGAAAGTGGTCTCAATTCACACCCTTTTTATTTTTTCCATTTTTCTTTCTAAAAGTTTCTTTCTAGAGATCTCTTTACATGCTCAATAGGCTTTCTCCATCCTCTCTCATGTCCATAGCTCAGAGGCCATGAAAGATTTAAAATATCTTATTTTCCAGTCCTCTTCACTTCTGGTGCAATTATCAGCTTCAATTCACAGTATATTGAAAAAAAACCCTTCATCTACCCTTTATCTCTCTCCTCTTGCAGACTGTATTTATAGTAATATATCTGCTTCATAAAAACAGCCCATAACCTCTCTCCTCCCTTGAAATTAACCCATAAACTGTCCCAGAAAACAGGTTCCTTTCTGATAATTTTAACCTTCAGTGCCTAAAACGCCTGTCTGTTCTGTTGACAAGCATTCGTTAGAACAACTCTGATACTTGGAATCAACAGGGACTAGGCAAGTAGGAATTCTGTACCTGCAAAAAAATACTGTTTTACAGTAGGAGACACAGCCTTTCCTTTTAACTCTAAAAGGTCTCAAGATTGCTCTTAAAAACTCACCATTGTTCTATACAGGAAAGGAACTTTATGCATGTTCTAGAGCTTTATTTATTTTTACTGAAGGTTTTGATTTCCCCCCTCCCCCCTTTTTTTCCATATGGGGAGATGCTTGGGTAGATTTGACTTACTTCAGGGGTTTGAATTTCAAAGGTATGAAAAGATCCTGAACTATTTAAAAAAACCCCAAACAATCTCTCCAAAACATTTCTATGATTGTATTTTGAGAGAGAATAAAACCGTGTATGCAGGGTAGGTTGCTGTCATGAAAACATGTTGCTGGCACTCGTTTGCTATGCCCCGCATAATAAATGAGTGGCCAACGCTCTCTCTGAGCTCTGAAGTTGTCATGAAATAGCTGTATATCCTTCACTTCCTTGGTCTGTCTTCAATTCTCCCTTCATGTTAGGCTTCCTGACTTTACCTCTCTAGGGGAGAAGCAGAATTTCACAATTCTTCTATAATTATGCTGGGCTCTGGGACACATTCTGTGTCTGTAGCAACTGTGCTAGCCCAGACAGTCTGAATGGATTGGCAACTTTTATTTCAGGGAGTCTGTGTATACTTCATTAAAAACAAAATGCTATTTAAATATTTAAGCTTAGATATGTAAGCTTAAATATTTGAAATAAGTGGATTTGAAAATTACAGTCTATATGCGCATCCATCCTACCTCGAGCTTTCCCATTCATTAATGGGAGATTAATCCAACCGAAGTTATCCGTAAACCATAGCAACAGCTTGCATCCCAACCTCCTCAGACATAAATCTTGTCTGTCCTGAAACAGACCTCTTGATCTTTCCTGTGCTTTTTTTCCTATGCCTGCTTGGGCTTTCAACATTTCAGATGAGATGTTCTTTTCAGACTGATTGTAGCCTTGGTAGAATCTCCTGGGCCACCAGTACAGACATTAATGTTTTTTAAATCTCACTTTCTCCTAAGAGGCACTCCCTTGTCAAAGGTCTTCTGCCTGCTGTTCTTTTTGTTCCCTAACGTCTACTTATTGAACTCACCTAATTTGAGACCAATAGCCAAGTCAACACATTGTATTCATAAATTATTACAGAGAAGCTCCACTTTCATCACAGCAGCTATGTGACCTCCTGCAGATGCAACTTTCAGAGCACTGTCTTCAATTATATATCAGGGAGTCTTTATGTCTTTCTCACCCGAGAGAGCTTTGGTATTCCGATAAACTATATAACCTGTACTTATATTTTTTAGTTATATTTTGACAATGTTGATACTGGGAGCCTTCAATAGTGCTAACATGGTTCACTGGCACGGGCTTAATAATGCAGTGTACCATATGAAACGCCTTCTTTTAGATCAGTAAAGCACCAATGCCTGTCCTCAGTATCACCAAAGTGAATAGCCCTCATGGCGGTAAAAGCTTTAATTGATTTTTCCTGTTCTGCAAATTTAACATGCTTTGTGCCCTTCCAGAGGACTGAGTCCCATGTAACATAAGTCACAGTCTATAACTGGGTGGAAAAATTTTACATGGCCATACCAGAGGCATTCTCCTCTCCTAGTCAGTAAAGAAGAGGTTTCCCAGCAACAGCAATGTTGCGGAGGTACTATCAGATAAAACATAAAATCACAGCCCTGAGCACTTGCTATCATCAAGCATGCTCTAGCAGTCAGCACAAGATTGAAGGTGTTAGTTCCATTTTCCTGAACAAATTCCCCTGCGATATTTAAATTCTACCTGCAGCTTCACTTTCTCTTAGTGGTCCAGCGCTTGGTTTTCTGCATGCTATTAAAAAACTGCCAGTTTCTAGCTGGGGCTAAGGAAAAGGGGAATTTTGCAGGGGATATTTATTCGTTTGTATACGTAAACAAAAGACACTTTTTGAACCTAAGGTATTAATTGCCTTGGAAATGGCAAACGTCTGTGATCAGCAACTCAACTCCTACGCGTAACGCTGCCTCTTCTTCAGGAATGCCCTCCTTTCTTCCTGTTTTACAGTATAGAGAGAAAGGACAAGTGATATGAATATTGTAATGACTATCAGTTTTGAAAAGAGGCTTTTCATTTCAGAGTGTTTTCAGTGGTGCTGAATAGCTGTGCATCTATTGCTACATTTTCCTGCATCTTTCTTAGCTCTGCAGCCTGCTCTGTGACATGATTTAGCTGTTTTCTGACACCAGAGAGCTCAGTATAGACTGGCAAGCCTCAGAAACTAAGGTAAAGTGAATCTTGAGTAAAGGGTTAAACTGAAATTCAGCTGTGGTGTGAAAGAGAAAACTTTCCATCAAAACATGCATTAATATTCCTGTTATATATGCTAGTTTTTATCCATATTTTGGATAGCCTAACAGATATTGTTTGAGCTTTGTCCAAAAGTCACCTCAAAGTCTAATTAACATATAAGCCATATTTTACCACCTACAGAATTTTCAAGTATATTCATTTGTAGAAATAAAGTCATATGAACTTTTGAGGTCAAGCAACTGCCACTCAATATAGATTTGTCCAGTATTTATCACAAACTGAAAGATACATCTGATTAGGCGTTGAGTGTTCTTTTGTAATAGAAATGCTAAATAATGATGATTATACATTTTGCAAGTGCAAATATTTGTATGTGCAAATCTAGGTTTTTGCAGGCTCTAATAAGGTGTTTTTTTTAATTTTGCAGGCACATTTATGGATCTCTGAAAAATTTGACATTTTCAGCAGGAGAACTTTTAAATTATTACACACTTTAAAAATATAGTCAAATGTTTTCAAATGTATAAAGCTTGTTAAATTAATTGAGTCTAATAAAAAAATTAGTACATAAAAAGTTTTTAAGGTACAAGCAGTTAGTTGATTAAAAAGATATAGCAAAATAATCTTGGAACTATACTATCATGTAATTGTTGTGCGTCATCATGTTAAAACTTTCAAAATGATTACATTGAAGCCAATTAAAAAACCTGAAAAATAGAAGAAATGGATGAATCAAATAAAACTTCTTTTGGAAACTTACAGTTTCCTTAGTATTGCTCCAAAAATGCATCCATAGAAAGAAATTGGGAAGTAATTGCTTTTTACCTTGGAAAAAGTCAACTGAATGTAAATATTTCATGTTAGCTCAACATTTTCTTCAAAAATATTGAATGTGGTTGTGATTCTTTGAGAAAAAAAATATAGTTTTGTTATTTAAACATAAGAAGTCAAAACAATTTGAGATATTGAAGAAGAAATTTTGCAAGGGCACTTCTGTCCTGATATACTAAGTTTTGCTTTATATTATTGGTTCGGGTTACTTTCTCTGTCCCTGACAAATATACATATCCCTGAGATATGTATATTGCTCTTTTAATGCTTGCTAGATGCAAAAAAATCAACAGCATTACTGATTTCTGAATGTCTGGTGATCATAAGGGACTGCAGTGAAGCAAAGTTACTTTGGTGACAGTTGTTTGTAGAATGCAAATGAGAGATTTATTAATACCTATCCTACACATTTTGGTCATGACCCCACAGGTTTCATATTACTACTATTTTAAGGCTAGGAGTCAGCCTTCAGCATTGCAGACAAAAGTAAGGGTCAGGACTCTACTGCTTGAACAGAAATCCAGTATAGACAACAGATGGTGGGGAAAGAGATGGTTACTTGATGGGAGTGTGAGGGGAAGTGTCATATCAGCAGAAGTACACAATGCAATGTTCTAAAGTTGAGATCATGGAGTACAGTACATGACTTAAATCTTATTGAGCTCACCTATGCTACTGTCTGCAGTGCCTCTAGAAACCTAAATCTACCTGTGGCTTAAGGGTCCTACTTAACATTTTGCATAGACCTAATAACAATTTTATGGTTGCTTAGGGCAAATCTAATGGTCCCTGAAAACTTATTTAATGTGGGGAAGGAAACAATTGCTTGGAAACAATATTTACCCAAAAGACCAGAATGGCTCATTAGATACATTTGTATGTGGGCTTTTTCACTTTACAGTGCATTATTGAAAATAAATACAAAAATTTAACAGCTCCCCTGGAACCACTTAATCCATCATGTACTTTCTCTGTACAGTTCTGTGTTTTACTGTTGTGAAAGTATAAAAAAGCTCTGCAGTGCAAAATACAATTCTTATTAAGTACTATTACTGTTTCCAGTAAATCTTTTCAATAAAAATAACTCGGGCTCTTAGAAATGTGAGTTTTTCAAACTGTTGTAAAATTTCTACAATATATTTTACACCAACCATTTGCTAGATTTGATTTTACTCAAATTAGGCTAATGTTTATGATACATCAGAAATATGGATAAGCAACAAAAATACTCAGGATGTGAGCAGGGAGTTTACAACTTCTCCAAATTAACATATTTTAAATATCTTAATGAAGAGATACATAAAGCAACATATTCATTGACTAAAACTGTGCTAAGTTTTTATTTGGTGCTTCTGTGACTACACGCAGAGACTAACTTGTGAACCAGGCTCTAAATCCGATGGGTTGGTTATACTAAATATATACCCTGTCTCATGAGATGATAGCTGTGAAAGCAGTGGGGAAAAAATGTATTTTCTATCAATTCTATTGATCACTCATAAGGGACTAAAAATAATTAAACAGGGGATCATTTTTGAAGCTAGATGTCCTGATAATTTTGCAGCCTGATTTTTCCTAGATGCAGAGCACCCATAAATCAAGTTTAGACACAGAAGTCGTTTACTATTGTTATTAACAAACCCAAAAATAACACAACAAGAGGGAATGAACCGAGCTATTATTCCTTTGGTGTTTGACAACAATTTAAATTTAAGAAAATGAATCTTGAAATACTTCAGTACTTACGATCAAACACAGAGGATACTCATAGAGAACAATGAAACAGTTAAAAAGATGCTCATTGCTGAACACTTATGCTACATTTGATCATGAAATTGTTAGCTTTTTGGATATTAGGTGCAAAAAAGTGCAAAGAATATTTAGTTAACTGTTACAGTACCACATTACAAAAAGTATTTTCTAGGCCACAAAGGCCACTGCTGATATAATTTATATTACGATAAATGTATACACAAAATAGTTTTTTAATCTCCACATATATATATTTATCTGGTTTTATATCAACCTTGCAAAATCATGATGAAAATGACCTAGGCCACAGAATCTCATGAGGATAACAATGATGGGAAGAAAAATAGCTCCATAGAGGAGAGCTTGCTCTCCTATTTAAAAATTATTCATCTAGAGCAAATGGAGGAACAAAATTCTGCAAGGCTGTTCTGTATTTATGATGATGAAAATACAATATTGAGCAGGAAGGCTCAGAGTTCAGCATTACCAAGCCTCTCTGAGAAAAACTATTTCCATCTAGAGGCCATGAAGAACAACCTGGAACAGGTATTCAAAAGCTTGGGCTGGAGTCTTTTTTTTTTCTTTTTTTTTTTCCAATTTGCAGAGAACATCTGAAAGATTTATTGTTTGCTTGCTTGATGTGTTTGTAAGGCATAGAAGGCAAGGTATAAAGCCTGCCTCCTTTTTTGCCTTAGAAACACCTCTAGTGTTAAGACCAGCCTTCCTACATTTCCTGGAGTAGCTAAGACACTTCAAGGCATATTTGACTGTCTTAGAGATCAGTTGGTGGAATGAAGGGACTGGATATTCATAAGTGTATTCTGTGTCAACCAGGCCAAACTAGCCAAGTCAAAATTGTTTTTCAGAAGTCTGCCTAAACTGACTTTTCCCTTCATAACTAGATTAAATCTTACAAATTCTTCCATTATTTTAAACCAATCTTCCATTGGCATTTTTCTCATGTACAGCACTTTTCTTCCGTAAAAACACATTTTTGGAAAATAATATCTTCTCAGTTTTCTTCATACGTTACAAAGATACAAAAAGAACCACCATTCCAACTTTTTTTAGTTACAGTTCAGCTTTCGAAATCTCAGTCCCAATCACGCACTCTTTGCTATGCTTTTCATAGAAAGAAAAAAACCAGAACAACACAGGCCAAAACAAAACAAAAACTAAAAAAAGAAAATAACTATCTGATTGAAGTAAACTGCGGTGTTAAAAATAGCTAAATCTGCAAAATAATAAATAGTTTTTAAAACAGTTCCCTTCAGCCCATACTTTTTTTGCCTTTGCTGTCATTATGTATTCTAATAAATGAGTTTACTAGTTTATATACTTGTTACATTTCAATTTGTCTCTCCATATATTGTCAAAAAACATACCTTAAATTCATATTTAGCATATAATTCTGGAAACATCCATCCAGGGATGAGAAACTATTCCACCTGAGCTATAAACTTAGTCAAAATAACTTCAAAGAAATCTAATACTGTCACATTAAACCAAGGATCAGATAAATGTTGTGTGCAACCGCAGTTTTTCGTAATTTCTTTGAACCGCTAGAATACATTAAATCACCTCCTTTGTTTCAGAGCATTTTCTCATCTACAGTTTGACCAGCATAAAGACCAACTCAGGACTGAATGATGCCAGCAGCAGATGAGCTGCTTCAAAGGGGATGGATGCACCTCATCAGGAGACACCTACATCTCTGTGGAGCTGTATCAACTTCCACACAACTCATTGCAGACATTTTAGCCTTCCACAACGATACCCACACACGTGCTGCTCAGTGCCATGCAGAGACATCCAAGCTGGCTCTTCATCAGCTGGTGGGTAGCTGAAGCAAAACAACTGCTGAGTAGAGCCACCTGCCCGGACACACATTCCTGGTCATTTTGCTGGACAAGCTAATGAGTTCCTGTGGGTGAAGCTGGTGTCTTCATTGCTGGAAGATTATAACTGCATAGCTCCAGTTGTGAGACCTGTTCCACAAAGGCTGAACTAAAACCCAGTGAAGCCAGTAGACTCCTCATCGGCTTCCGTGGGCTTTTGATCAGCCCTTCCTCCCTGCCCAAGAAATGAACTGACTTTCCAAACACTCAGAACATGACAACAGTTGGTTTTGTTTTGTTTTGTTTTCATGCAACATTCAGTTAGAAGTGTTGAGAAGTTATACAGGACTTAGTGCAATTTAGAAGAAGTTCACTACAAGAGTTATAAATGACTATTTTCTCTCCCTCAAAAGAATTAGGAATTACAAGCTGCAGTGGTTTAGAATTGCTTAAGGGATTTTTTTTTTTCTTCTGATTTCTTTGTCTATACAAAGATATAGGTCATACCAAAATACTGCTTGGATATGACACGGGATATATGCCAGCATGAAAACAGGTGAATGAATCTGTATAAGGAAGGGTTATATTTGGCTCAAGTCAACTTCATTCATATGTTAAGAAATTATTATAAACTTGTAATATATGACTTGGAATAGGAAAATGTATTTTAATAAAAAATATGGATACAGTTCATCTGTGGAAGCCAAACCTTCTGTTTATGTAGAGGTGAGCTACTGGGAGCTTTGGACACTGAACACGATGAATCCACTTCTGTTTCCTATGGCGTAAGCGGTGGTTTTGGTGATGAACAAGACCCCTGGCTATCAAAACTGGTTGCTCGGCCAGGTAACTGGAAGAAAAGTGTTATTTTTACAAATGTCATCATATCTGACTATTCATCACACTCATTTCAGAGGATGAGAGACTCCCTGAAAGAAGAACATGAATCATAGCTAGACCCTTTCTGGATCAAAGTCTCTGGGAGAACTAATAATGGAAAGAAAATTCCTGAAGTTTGCTCCTAAAAATGCCTCTGACTTGTTCCACTGGAGTGGGTTTATTTTACTAATCGGGGGTGGCACACAATCCAGATAAAGTCATGAACCTCTGAAAAGAGACTTCTCTGTTGCACTGACCCTGTGTCTCTGCCTTCACTGTCTTCTCTATGGGTTTTAGCCTTGCTATTGGGCTTTTTCTACCTGTCACTAGAGATGCTGCGCAACCGTGTACTACATACAGGGGAAACCAAATGGCCCATGATGCCTCAAACAGCAACTTATTTTTCTACAGAGGCTGGGCTTGGGGAGGGCTAAACACTGTGCCCTCTGTGTCCCGAAGAAGGGTCTGCTGCTTCTGGAGGCTTCAATATGAATCTTTCTGAACCTAAAGCTATGAGCATTTTGTATACAGAAAACCAAGATGTGACCACAGCAGGTTGAAGAGGGAGTTCAAGCACAGGGACTTGTAGATGTAATCGCCTATGCATTTGAATAAGCTTATAGTAAGTGTCTGCTTGAGTAACTCTGGAGATAGTTGTGAATATGTTGCCTAAACTTAGCCTAATTAGCACGCCAGTTTCAGATTAATGTTTCAGCAATATAACTGATCATGTTAAAGATTTTTGAATAGGAAATGATTGCTTTTGAAATACTTGCAAATGATCTTTACTAAGTGGATGTAAGCTCCTTATCACAACCTCTGGAAATTTCAAATGTGTTGATTGTTTAGCAATACGATGCTGTCAGAACATCATGGAAACTTTTGAAGTGGTGCAATTAAGTAATCAATAGACCCATGCAAGTAGATTTAGGTTGTGCTAAGGATCTTATAGCTGCTCCACAGATGCTGCACTGATTTTCATGATTCTCAGAAGCACAGAAGTGAGAGACAAAAACATTCAATATACTGAGGAGAGAATTTTGCTACTTCTTACCTCTACTAGTGGATGCCAGTGAGTTATAGGTTTACGTGGGTAAGCCAACATTTCATTCCAATGATCTCTTCCAAGCCCTTCAGCATCGATTCCTGTTCGACACACCCCAATGACCTCATTGTGCCCTACTCTGAGAATTACAAAGAGGCAGATTTTTTTTAATAAAAATAGTTTTAATAACATCTGATATATAATTCAGTTTACTGGTTTAGTGCAGCACAGAATACATGCCAAAAGTTTTCACATTGTTTATTACAGATATTAGTTTTAGTGCTAGTATAGTAATATTAAGTTCTGTAATGGTAGCATCAAAAACCTCCAGCCACTACTAGAGTACTTCTAGCAGTTATAAAAATAGCAATAGAGACATAACCCTTGCCATTAAAAGGTTACAACCCAAATGGCACAAGAACAGAAAAAGATCATAATACACCAAATAATCTAGAAGGAAAACGCTTATATTTTGTGCAAGCAGAAGGTGAAGATAGTGGGGAGTACCTTTCCTGCTGCAAGTGCTTCAGATGTCATTTCACACTATATTTCCCAGCTCTAACTCTTGTGGTCATTGGAACTTCAGCCAACAATGTGAAAGAGAGTGGTATAAACATAATAGGCTATACCTTAATACTTCATACTCCTGGCAGCATCATAGAGTTGTTAAAGGGCTCCAGAAACTAATTTTCTGTACCTTACCTATATGGATGTCAGAATAACGTTTTCTGTTAGAAAATACTTTGAAAAGAGCAGCTGAAGAGGACTAACAGTATGCAAGCTGCTGTGTCTTTCTCCTCCTAACAGCATCACGATGTCCCTTGCACATCTGACTAAGAAAGTCTTCCTGACAGAAGCTGAAGGACGATCAGAAATCTGATGGCAAGGAAAAATAATCTGAAAGCTCATGTTACTGAACTGGACTTGCACTGTTTATTTGCCCTGCAGACTCAAGAGCCCATTACTAATAGCACTTGAACAAAGCAGACTTGGGTCAAGCATGATGCTGCAATTCACTGTCTAGTTTAACCTGCAGTCCTTGAGCTACTCTAAGCAGGAGTCTCTTCCTGACAGTTTTTGGTGAAGACACAGGTAATTGAGGCTCAGATGTGTTACCAGTGAGCACTGAACCTAAAGGTTACAAAGCTTCTTTATTAAGTCAACCAAAGGATTAATTATTACTTAATACAGTGATGTAATTAGTATTTAATTATTTTTTAGTCATCCAAATTTTCTTTGATTTCAAATATGTGGCATTTAAATAGAAATTAGAGTTGTAAGGGTTATTTTTTTTAACTGAGACGTACCTGATTTATAAGCTTTTACATAATCTGGCCACCAGATGGGGACAGAAATGTATGCCAATGCCCACAAGAAGATTGAGCTGTGTTTCTTCCTCATCACAGTTATTTATGATGCAAATAAAATGGTCTGAGCTCTTAAAGGTGTGGAAACCTTAAACCTCTACAAGAAAAGACCCAAAGACTTTATCTTTTGTGACAATGAACCAACTTGAAAGTCCAGGGAAGCAGAAAGCAGACCCTTGCAATGATCAGGTAACCTCTCAATGAAGATCAATGTTTCAGAAGCAAGCTGTGCTTACCGATCGTAGTCCATCACTGCAATGGAGAGGCTGACTTGGTCCACATTCTCTGGAGGGATATCAAAGATGATGGCCTCATTATAAACAGGATTCAGTGTGTTCTTCTTTGTGGTTGTTTTCCGCTTTTTCAGTCTTCGACCCTCACACATGAGTGACACTTTGACATATGGATCTGAGTAACAGATAATCAGTTGTGGGCATTTGGACTCAGCGTCATTCAGACGTGTAGCATAACAGCAATATTTTTTGTAGGCATGTCACATTGATAAGACAAAAAATTACAAATATTTTAGTGACCCTGGCAAATACTGTTTTCAATAAGCTCTCAATGCAAAGGAAAGGCATAGACATACTGAACAGACATACCAACTGCTAGATCAAAAATAGTCAGCAGATCTGAACAAGGTCTATACTCATTGTCCTGCCACTTCCATTTCACAACCATGCTAAACACACAAAACCCAAGGAGTTATTTGCTTCCTTCATGGGTAGACTGCCTCGTTATTTAAAAAAAAAGAAGTAGATTCACCTGATGCGCCAGTTATATCCATTGCTTTGAGATTCCTACATTTGATGACTGTTAAAGTCATTCTCCCAGCAGTAGGCAAATAACAGAGGGAAAACATGATCTCACCCAAATCTATGCTTTCCTGAAAAAAGAAAAGCAATGATTAAAATTTGACTGTATTACCAGCAATTCAGTTCAGATCATTCAAAATTTATGTATTTTTCTTAACATGGTGAGACTTATTTTGCAGCCTCATATGCTTTCAAGGAGGTCACAAACAATTTTCAGAAATTAGTTCTATAAAACATGGAAAGAATACAAACAGGATAATATTTTTGTGACAGGATCTAGAATTAATAAACTGAAAAGAAAAAAAAAAAAGCAGAACCAAAACTTTCTGGATTTCTGATATGTTTGTGTTGAATTCACATAAATGAAAAGATCCTGAATGTAGAACATCACCATCTGATTGTGAAAGGACTCAGACTTCATCCTCCCCAGTAGAAAAAAATACGGTGGAATATTTAGATGGCACAACTTTATGTTATTTTTAGCCAATAGAATTTATGTATGAGATTTATTTCTGCACATGCATGTGTGTATGAAAAGTTCATCTTTCCTAAGTGCTTTGAAAAGACAAATGTGCTTGTAAAAGTTGCTAGCTTTATTGTTGTTACTGTTATTTGAAGGGTTGTTCTGTTCTAGAAAAAGCTAAGTAAAGGAGTAGCACCTATAACTTTCCTGGCTCAAGGGCAACTTTTTGGAGGATAATATACTCAGAAAGATGGATAAGGTCCATCTTAATAATCCTGAAAGACAGTTTCTGTGTTGACATAATGGGCTTTAAATTTGTGCAATATGAGATTGCTATACAGTTCAGACGCTACAACACTTGAGAAATGTGATCTAAGGAAGAGAGATTCTATCAGTTCTTGTTTTTTCTTTCCTCACAGTTATATACTTATCCTAATATCACCAAAGTTTAGTTTATGAAATGCTAGGTGTGTTATAAATTAATAATTCCTGTTCTTCTAAGGTTTTAAAAATGTCCCCAAAATAGTCCAAAGAAAATTGCTCATTAAAAATAACTCAGGATTTTTAAATATGAGCTTCCAAGGAGCATGGAAGGAAGTCACTTCTGTAAGGCAACCATTCTCAGGCACACTCATGTGATCTCAAAGTACTTTCTTTGGCTACTACTAAAAAGCTTATTTTTAATATCCCAGCTTCAATATTTTATCTGTCAAATCTCCAGCAACCCCAAGAGCACAAATTTGTTTAAGAACTGCTGGATTTATGGTACATCTTTTCTAGCATGAGAAAGAAAGCATGATATATTTTTAATCAGTACATACTAAAATAAAGATTGCTGTGTAGACAACAAATACATTGCTTATAGTTATGAGACAAACTGGGGCTTCTTGTTCACATTTTTCAGCTCTTTATATGAACAATTTTATTGACTTCCTTTGGTTTAATGCTCTGTCTAAATTGAAACAGGTACTTCAGATCTTTCTTGAGTAAAGATAGACTTAATCACTTGCTTAAGGGTTGTTGTTTGTTTGCTTGTTTGTTTTCCTGCATTGTAGACTCTAGATCGAAGAATGCAGTTTTGGAATAGCTTTAAATTATCTGTTACACTGTTAATAAAATATTGACTTTTGTGTAGGCCGGTCAATTCACACGTTCAGTCATTTTGCTAGGACTCTGTTCAGAGAATTAACAGACTGATAAGCATGTGAACATGCACTGTGGGCAAATTTCATGCTTGTCAGCATTTCAGATTTCTCAGGATATCTAAATGATTTAGCTTATTCAGTCCACATAGGATAAATACAGCTATTTGACATCTCCTTAGCCCAATGCCTTACTTGAAACAGAGAGCACAGAATTTTGTGCCACAGAGCACCTTAACAAACATACTTTTCTAATTCAGAAAATATAAATAAAACTTGAACAAATGAAGTGTTATTCCTTTCACTCATTCGTTAAAGTGGCAAGTAGCCTCTGTTATATTTTACAGTTTTGGTCATATCTGAAATCTCTTTTAAGCGTAGCTTCTGTTGTTAGCATTACTTTCTGAATTCAGAGTCTGATCATTGTTTTTCATATCCACATGTGAAAGAGATCTCACTCTTTTGTTTGAAAAGGAGCTATATTATAGTCCCCCCCCTCCACATCCAGTGCTTCAGAGTTTAAGGTCTATGTTGAGAGAGGTGATGAAGAAGAGTTGGATCAAAACCACAGTGGACAGCTCATAAAAGGGACTAATTCTTCGTTCTTCAGAGACATGACTTGTGTAGGTGAATAGAGAAAAAATCATTTTTGCAAGATGGGAGTATGAACTTGAGTATTCTATTATTTCTTTTTGAAGAGAAATTGGATAGACACTCAAAGGTTTGGGTGAGTTCAAATGACGAACAAAAATACAGAGAGACAGGACTATTTCCCATGACTGAAATACTTTAAAAGAAACATTGCTCAAAATACTTGCAAAACTCCATATGGTGATTACTCTACCCTATTTTTCTGAAGACCAGAGAAAGGCATCAGCACTTAACAAAATGGCAATGGTTTGACGCTTATCCTCAGTCCTTTTTCTTTCCCTTCGGAACACCATGTATTGAAGTCATACTGAAAAAAGAGTTTGAGAAATCTCCTGCAATGTATAAGCAAGATACCTTAATGCAAAAATAAATGTTTAGACAGCAAATGAGGGGAATTTTTTCACTCTGCACAGCAGACTGTCCAAAGGGCAGACGTACTGAAGTTACCAGATGTCTGTAACTTGTGTACTGACTTCTCTGAAGTGGAAAGGGGTGGTTTTAGGATTAGGAAAAGCCTCTCTACTGCTCCACTGTTTATGCAGTCATTTTCTGACACCTACCACCTCTAACTCAAAAAAATGTGGCTTGTGCTGCCCTGGAGTGTCTAATTTTCATTTTGTGGAAAAACATTGATGTTGCTCTATGCACTATTTCAACAGGTAAATTCCGCAGTACACTAGAGTAGATATTATTTCAAATAAACACTCTTGTCTATATCAAAGACATTTGTGAGTCACACGTTGTAAGATCAAAGGGCTAGAAATAAAATTAACAGCTACCATGCGCTAGTACGCAGATATCATTTAACTCTCCTTCTGGTGGCAACAACTGGGTGTCCTAGATTGCCACCACAGACTAGGAGTTCCCATGTTCATCAAGTTAAAATACAAGTCCTTTCAGAATCCTTTGAAACAACTATAATGATTTTATCCTTTTTAATGTAATTTTGTACTGGTTGTGGCATCTGATGTTTGGTAGAAAGTGTCTTTTTGGTTACTAAGGAATAGAAAGTCTTAGTACTTTTACTCAGTTTCTACTCTAAGTATCTGTCAAGACTGGTGGTCTTTCTCCATACTTGTGTGAACTGAGTACATTTTCTTAGGAGCTCTAGAGGTCATAGGGCAACTGGGGATTAAGATAAAAAAAATGCATCATTAAAATAAATGTTCTTTGGAACTCAATGACACAGGGTTAAGTGCAAGATTTATGAATTTTTAAACGTTCTGGAGGATTAAGATTAAAATTATGCATATATATATATATATATATGAGATAGCATCAGAGACTGGGTAAAATGTCCGGAGTATCCCATTCTCCCACACACACTTTTTGGTTGATTTGAGCACACTACAGGGTCATGAATTTGGAGATGAAAACACATCTTCAGACCTAGATAATGAACAAAATAAGGCTCAGCATTTAAACTTCTCATGGCAGTCTTTGTCTACCACATTGGTTATCATGAGTAATATTTTCAAATGGCCTGGATTCTTAAGCATTATCGATTTTAACTGAGATTTAAAAGCAGCATTTAATTTACTTCAGAGTCCCTGTGCTCTAGAAAATTCATATTTCTCTGACTTTATAATACACTAGATAACCAAGTTTATGCAATTTATCTGATAGGAACCCTTCAGTACAAGCAAATCTGAGGAAGCCAAGGTACAGACTGCCCCCAAGAATCACACCTGTATTACAATCCACTTCAAACAACACATTGCTCAGAAGACATAAGCCTGGATCCAGAGGTTGGCATTCATGCAAATTTTTAACTGTGCTTCAGATTGTCTTACATGTTTCATATATTCAGCTGGAATTGCACATTACTTAGGTAACTCCCATGAAATCTTATATCTATTTTGAGTTTTTATTTTTCTTCTTAAATTAAATGTAGATTTCAATTAACAGCTAGCTTTACATATGTTTGTAATCATCCCACCCTAACCAACTTCCAATACAGGGTGCAGAAAAAACAGCATCAAGTATAGCGGCCCTAATGCAAAAGGAAGCATTTTTGGTACTGTGTACCTCTTTCTAATTTATTTCCCTTTTGTGTGCAGTAGCCATTATACAGAACTAGGGAACTGGAACAACGTTAAGCACTATACCAACTTCAGTTATTTTTATGTCTCCCAGTTTACCTCACTAGCCAATCCATTTTCTGGTACAGCAATGCTAGAACAAAATAAAACTAATAAAACACTGACCTCAAATGCATATGTCAGCTATTCAGAAGAACTTGGGCTTCTTTAGCTACACTACAAAACACAGGTTCTTCAAATAGCGTAATACTCATCCCACATTAGCAACCACACCTGAATGGTCGTGCTAACCGTTTTCTCCATCAGGTTACCCAGGATCTGTCTACACTCTCTGCTTTACGGACTCTTGGGAAATGAGTCCAGAGGTTGGCAAATTCAGATAAAAAATAGTCCTTATTCTATTATTTTTGTTATCTGACCCACTGGACACCAGTGTTCTCATTTTTACACTTATGCCTGTAGAAGAAGTAGCAGCATTTCTACAGGGGCTGGGCTCCCTGCTCACAATACGGCTAAATAGCAGAGGGATGTGACAAGAAGTTTGAAGCCCTTGTAGGGGAGCATCAATTAGTCTGATCAGGTTTTTAGAGACACTGCTGAAGGAGAAAACTCTGTTAATTCTCACTCCTTTTAATTTTCCCAATTGTTTCCATTAAATTCAATCAAAGAGAAAACTTTTAGCCAGAAACCTCTGCAAATTCAGTGAAGTTAGGCAGACATCTTTCCATGTTCAGGGTAGTTTCTTCTTACATATCACCACTTATGATTCTAAACTGAACGGGAAAAATTATTCACTGACAGTGTAAGAATTTGCATAATCTTCCTCCTATAATCCAATATCTTCACGGATTTCATACGCCAGCAAGAATGAAAAGCTTATAGGGAGCTTATATGTGAAATAAGGTGCCATTTTTGCATCTTTTTTCAATTGCAAATGAACTCTAGGCCATTTTTATTACTTATCATTGTTTCTTCTTCTTTTCATTCGGTTGTTGAAGCTTTGCAATTCAAACAAAGTCTTAAAAGAACAGCTCACAATGGATTCTTACATAAAGCTATGTAAACTTTACTGGAACTAAAAAAATTATATACTTTTATTGTTAACAGAATGTCATCAATTTCCATGGTTAAAATAATAAGTATTTGAACAACTAATACTGTATTCAAAATGGACTTCCCTAAAAAAAGTTGTTGTTACTTTTGTTATAATTCAGATGATCATAATCCACAAAAACTAATCATTTTAATTCTTAATCTCAATTTCGATACCTGGTACTAATTTCCTATTAATTGTAATAAAAATGGTGTTTTAAAGACTGCATGTGACACTAGCATAGTAAAAATATAAAGGGTGGCATGAATTTATTTTGTGCCTGATTCCTAAACAAGTGATTGGCAATTTTTTTCTCTTAATTTTCCCGCTGTATTTTGAATAATCATCTGTGCAAAGTAATAATACTTTTCTAGATATCAAAGAAGTTATTCAGACATTTACATTCCAAAACTTTTAGCTGCTTCCTTTAGTCACACTGAAAATTCCTTTTCTACATAGTATGTAAATTAAAAAACACATTGGCAGAATCAGACTTTTAAATTACTTGAATACACAGGAAAACAATTCCTGCAATGGACAGATTTATCTCTCTTTTTCTTGTCCAGTTTAGAAACATATATATTCCTGGTTTTCAATAAAAACTACTGACCTCAAGCTTCAAGAATAAGGGATAAAAAAAAGTAATAAAACATAATGATAAATGTTGGAAGTCAGATGGAAAGAAGAGAGAAACTTGTCCCCTCAGACAGTTAGTTAAGAATGTATGAAGCCAATTATGATTTTGAGGTACAGATTATGAGTTAAAAGAGTGATACAAAAGAGCAGAACAGAAATCTACCAGTCTGTCTGTTTTCTTATCTATGCATTTAGAATTTGGTAGCATTTATGTTATCACAGAAATTGCCAAAAGTTCCACGAAGCTTGAACTGGAGACCTAATTCTGCCACCTCTCAAGCAGATTGTATTTTGGAAACTTTGTCCCCACAGCTGATATTTACTTTCCTCTCCTGTTATCCTTTGCATATCAAATCCAGCTCTTTTACTTCCTTCCAGCACCACTTATCAATTGAGCTGTTGTCTTGGGACATGAATCAATGAGGTTTGTATTTGTTCTTGCCTCTGTGGAAGCCAATATGGAAGCAGTGGGACCTGTTGCTCTATAACGACTACGTCTTCCACTTGTGGAGGCCTAATGTTTGTTTTAGCCTGACATCCTGATTGCCCTGGGTAAGTGCAGCTGCTGACTGTAGGGCTGATTACTAAGAGAGGACTCCCTGAAATAGCATGCTGGGTCCAACAGGCTGAGTGCTCTCAATAGCACTCCAGGAAGCCTCCTGGGTGCTTCTTTTGTCACTCCCTCTGTACATAATCATCTGTCTTGGGCACTAGCAGAGCAGTTTCATTTTGCCAGGCAGCAAGGAAGCCTATTCCTGCTTCAGAACAGCTAAGAACAGAGGTACTTCTGTGAGCTAACCGTGGCATCTACCAGCATATGAACGAACCGAGATGCACGTGGCTTCCCATACAAAGATGTTCTTCTGAAGCAGCAATGCATTGAATGCAAAGAGACAATCTGCAGTGGGAAACTCAGAGAGCACTTAGGGCACAGCAGGTCAGTTAAGCCATACACCTTAGCATAGCTATAATGATACTGCCTGGATGCAGAGATACCAGCTTCCCTTGAGGAAACCATCTTCTTTATTTATCTAATATTTCTTACTTTTAAAGTAGGCTGAAAGTAGCAGTTTACCTCTAGCAAAGCAGAATATTCAAATAACTTGTCATTTCAAATGAAAAGAAACATTCAGTAATAATAGAAACCTTCCCTGCTTTCAGTAAGTAACTGGACAGAAACCCACTCTTTCTCCATTGTTTTTTCTAGTTATCACCCAAAACTGAAGCAATGCCATACCTAAACAAAAAACCTCAACACATTTCCTGTAAAGACTGACCCAGAGTATTCTCTTCTACTCAGCAGCAGATGATCATGTGAATCTTATATATCACTGACCCTGAGTAGAAATGACAAGTGTCATCTACTCTCGGCTTTAGGCGTTGTTCCCACTAGAGAGATGATGAATGTTTCTATATTGGCAAGCTTTTACTCTTCCACATGTACTTAACATTGTGTTAAAGCTTCTACGTATATTTCCAGAAACACTAATAGTTGAAGTCCATTCTGATGAGGATGGCTAACTGTAGGGCATAGTCCACTACATTACTACTGAAAAAACATTTCCTGATAGTGCTGCTTCTTGAACACTAAAAAAAAGGACAATTCTTATAATGTGACCTCAGAGTTTGACTACCATAAGATATATGCAGCCCATAAGCCAAATTGTATCTTGGGCTTCATTGAAAGAAGCATGGCCAGCACATTGAGGGAAGTGATTCTGCCCCTCTAGTCTGCTCCGGTGAGAACCCACCTGGAGAACTGCGTCCAGGTCTGGAGCCCTCAGTACAGGAAAGACATGGGCCTGTTGGAGAGGGGACAGAGGAGACCACCAAGATATCAGAGGGATGGGACACCTCTTCTGTGAGGACAGGCTGAGAGAGTTGGGATTGTTCAGCCTGGAGAAGAGAAGGCTCGGGCAAGATCATATTGTGGCCTTTGAGTACTTAAAAGAAGCCTATGAGAAAGATGGGGACAGACTTTTTAGCAGGGCCTGTTGTGATAGGACAAGGGGTAATGGTTTTAAACTAAAGGAGGGGAGATTCAGGCTAGACATGAGGAAGAAATTTTTTACGATGAGGGTGGTGAAACAATGGCCCAGGTTGCCCAGAGAGGTGGTAGATGCCCCATCCCTGGAGACATTCAAGGCCGGGCTGGACGGGGCTCTGAGCAACCTGATCTAGTTGAAGATGTCCCTGCTCATGGCAGGGGAGTTGGACTAGATGACCTTTAAAGGTCCCTTCCAACTCAAACTATTCTAAAACTCTGTGATCTCTTTGTCAGCTCTATACAACTACTGCCTTACTCAGTAAGGTCTAGCGTGCCATTTTTTGTCCTTTTATGAACAAGCAAACTGTAGAGAAAACTGAGCAAATAAAATGTCTGCAATTGCTCTGGGTCAGCTGCAGAGATGGGCTTCACTCTTGTTTCATCAGGAACTCAGAAGAATGTCTTTTCATAAAAGGCCAACAGCCAGCAGGATTACCTGTGTGACATCCTACTCTGGTAAGTGTTCGAGATAAATGAACTGAGACAATGTTACTGTCCCACTTACTTTAAAAAAAAAAAAAAAAAAAAAAGTATTTGAGCACTTCTGTCTTTTCCAGCAATATTTTTCACTTATAGTCCAAGTGCTTTAGAAATAGCAATCACGCATCATGGGCATCACATGAAGTCTGTGTCCTTACAAAACTTTATTTCATATCCCACTTCAGAAATGAGAAAACAGCAGCACTGAAAGGCCTGGTGTCAGAAAATGAAATAATAATCAATTTGCATCTATCTACATGAGGTAATTCAAGAGGTTACAAATATATGACAGCTCCATGACTAACATCCCCAAGAGACTCACTGTGCTGGAAATGGCTTTCATCTAAATTCTAGGCCCTGTTTTTTTTCCCCAATTGCATAGTTTCCCATAATTGGTTACACTAATAGAGTTTGCAGAATACATTATGAAAAAAAATGTTTCTGACAGTCACTTGCCAATTTTTTTTAGGAAATGACGTTAGAGGCAGTGATTTCCAAAGCAATCAATCATTTTGAAAAGTATAAGAGGAAGTTAATAAATGTGTACATCCAGAAAGTGTTAGATGATAAGAGGCGGTTTTTTGCCCATATAATTTTACAACATTGAATATTTGCACTTAAATGCTTGTTAGCAAATCCAAAAAATGAGTGTTTGTTTTTTTTTTTTAAGTATGTGCTATATTTTGACAGTAACAGAACCTCAGAAATGTATGCAAAACTTACAAGTACTTTGCAAAAAACAGAGGCTGGATATGTTGACCAAACAATCTGTTTGATATTATTTGTTTGCCTCTGATGTTATGAATTAATTTCCTAAAGTGTATTATGAATTATAGTATTGCAATATACTGAACAACCTTCACAGGTTGTTCAAAGCTGCCTTTTTAGTTTGGTTTTTTTTGTTTTTTTTTTTTTTTTTTTTTTTTTGTTTTTTTTTTTTTCAATTAATAAAGCGAACAGAAGTAAATGATGGATCATTTATTGAAAATTCAATCAGCCATGCATAAGCAAAATTTGGGGATATTAATATCATCAGATATCTAGGATACTTCTTTTCCACAACTGATTTTACACCAAATTTACCTTGATAATTTAACATTAAGAAATGAAAATACTTTAGCACTTACAACAAGTACACACTACATAATATACAATAGCTGCAGGTTTTCAACGTAACATATAACAGAGAAACAATGATATGAATGAAAAATTAAAGGAACAAAATACAAACTACGAAAGATGAATAAATATCAACAGTTGAAAACGATAAGAATAAAAATGAGCAAGTGGGGAGGCCAATCCTGCACTTGTACAAAATAGTTTCAAATTGGTATCATTGCAAAAAAAAAAAAAAAGTAGTATTAAAACTGTGGATTCCCACAGTCTCATTGGTTTTACAGTCGAAAGGACTCAGAAATACCATTCAGCCTGATTTTTCCCAGATTACGTATTTCCTGTACCAAATAAAAACTCTATGGATGTGCAAACAAATCTTTCAAAAATTATGTTAACTACTGACAGAGTCTTTGCAAAGCAGAGAATCTCCCAACCTCCTATGGTAACTTCCTTCACTAGTACAATGTTGCAGTTCATTACCTGCAGAGCCTTGTGTCATAAAAATAGATTCTTTCCAAGGAGGCATTATGGATGATTTTTACCTTCACTCTACCTTCTGACTAGAAAATTCTTGACTATGGAAGAGATGTAAATGAGTCAAAGCTGAGGGGAGGCTATTTCTGCTGTGTTTTTTAAGTTCTGGACAAATCCTTTCTTCTGTCACTTCTGCTCCCCTCTATGATTTATCATTTAGCAACAGCACGAGCAAACCACTAGGTGCGGGAAGCATGTCTGAACAAAAGGCTGAAAAAAACTTCACAGAACATGCAACAGAACAAAGCAGAGATGAAGAAGGAAAAAGCATAAAAGAAATATATTTGCATAATGGCATCTTGGTTCCCATGCTCTACTGTGTAAGGACCATCCCATCAAGGCAGCTGGTTGGTTTTTTTTTTAGAGATTCTTTATGAACACCAAAGCATGCTTGCCTGGAGTATAGTTATTTTTCACTAATGGTCAAACCAGCTGGATCTTTTTATTTCAAGGCTTAATCCAAGTCCAATTGACTCTGGCAAGCATTAGTTAGTTATTTAATTGATAGATCATGGCTTTGGCAAACTTTAGATCTGGTGCTTAAGACTGTAATTCCCCATTAACTGACATCTTATGCACTGTTTACTCCTGTGCAGGATTGGCTTCCTCATCTTACAGTTTCTGAAATGGCAGAACTAGAAATATTTATTACTAACCAGTTTCAATCTACATGAAACAGCTGAAGTAAACAAGCAGGCAGCACATCGCACGTATACTAACACGACATCTTATACGAGGGTTTAATCTTAGCAGAAAAAATAAATTTAAACAGCTTCTTACATGAGTTTCTGAGAATAGTGCAAGTCTTGTGAAAGCTGATGTGATCACTCAATACTAGAAGATATTTCATTTTGATGTGTTTATTGTTAGTGGTTTAAGTGGAGACAACTTACTCACACACATTAAATACTTTAAACTATACTAGTGAAAAAGCTGAAATCCAAAACCGTAATATTTTCAGTTAAACTTCATACATAGTAAAACACCAGCAGAGTGAACTAAGCACTATAACTGCATGTACTCCCCTTAGCGAGGAAGACACTTGAATTAAGATTCAGCACCAAGACTAGTTACCATTTTAACCCAGGTGTATATTATTATATCTCCCAATTGCATATTTTGGTATGGCACTTCAGCCTGCTCAAAACCAGCAACAGACAGGCCAGGGATCCTAATTTGCTGAAGCCATTCTAGTTATCATCTAAAAATCACACACACACGCCTGTTGCAAAGGACCAGTGAGTGTTCAAATCATTGCTGAAGTATTAAAGACAATATCAAAGCTAGGAAGAATTTAAAAAATTGTTACTGGGCTACTATTCCAAGACCATAAACACAGATTCAATTTTAAGATGAGAACACGGTTCTTAAATTTAGTTCAAATCTGAGCTTGATAGAACTAAGCACACACAGATACGGTTTTCTGAAGGTGTGTTGGAGGCTGTTCAGACCAGTTTAGTAGACCCAGCAGTTAAAATAAACAGCTGTCTTCGTGAATTCACATTCAAAAAGTGTTTCCACTATACTCCATTCCCTAATATTTCTCATTTTTTGGGAAACAGTGCTCATGCTCAAACTGGTAAGGAAATATCAGACCTCTTTGTCCTCATAGCTATGCAGACCTAGACTTCCTGCCTAACAGGTATGAAGAGCATGAAAACATTTGGGGAAAGAGGCATGAGAAGTGTCTGACTCTATTGTAGGGATGGTATGAAACTTCTGTATCTGAAGCAGTGTCTGGTACTGCTCTGTCCTCAGTTTATCCCCACTATAGAAGTCCAGTCCATGTTCAGTCAAAGGGGAAAAAAAAAAAAAAAAAAGAGAGAGAGAAAAAGAAAAACAAACAACCAAACAACAACAAAAACCACAAAACAAATCAAACAAACAAAACAAACCCAAACCAAAACAACAACACACCCCCCACACACATACACCAAAACCCCAAACTAAACCAAAACCCTAACAACCCACAACTCATTCATGTTTTCACCTCAAATTCCAACCAGAGAGGATGAGTTTGGATTTCAGTATTAATAAAGATAATGTTTAGGGACTGTTCTGTTTTCTGATGGTAGCCTGACATCCATTCTGTCATCCATGCACAGGCTTCATTTTCTTGCTTGCAACAATAAACAATTTTTATTTCCTAACTCTACTTGCTTGTGCCTTGTGAGTTTTGCTAGTAACCAGGAGCGACAAAGATACATCTACTGGGGAACCTAAGCACAGGACAGCCAGCAAAGAACATTCAAGATTTCAATGATTTTTAGACTCTCATCCTTTACAAGATTCTGAACATATGAAAATGTCCTAGCAAGCACAGGATGGGCCTTGTTCCTTAATAGATGGTCATTTTGAAGGACAGAGTATTTTGCTAACAGGAAAATGTTAATTGTTCTTGTTAAGCAGTGTCTTTTGCGACATACTATTTAATTAATAAACCTAATTTATATTTGTACAGTGAGCCATAAGGATGACAGTATGTTCCCAGAAGATTTTTTTTA
Source organism: Pampusana beccarii (assembly GCA_013399365.1). Lineage (NCBI taxonomy): Eukaryota > Metazoa > Chordata > Aves > Columbiformes > Columbidae > Pampusana > Pampusana beccarii. The sequence continues at coordinate 193,288 of VWYH01008991.1, forward strand.
GTTAATTAAATTTTATACCTTCCTAAGCACAAAGGAAAATATTGACAACAGTTTTTTCCTTCCAGACCGTGCTGATAAACAGGATGCTCTGCCACAAACTACAAAAGAGAAATGAAAATATCATATTAATGCTTTTGGAACACATTACTTACTGTGGTGGCACAGTGGATGTCTTTCCATACATTGGCTTCCCTGGAGAGATCTGAGACTTCAAAAAGGTTATCAAGAATAACTTCCCCAATCATGTCATGTCTAGAAAATCTGTCAAAATCATAAACACTGAAATGCATTTTTCTGTTGCTGAGTTGATCATAGGCTACAGGAAACTGAAAGGTTTCATCAAAGACAGGATTTAATGTCTTTCTGTGAACTCGTGTCTGAAACTTCTTTTTCCTATCTGGAAGCAGATAAATCTTAACGTAGGGGTCGGATGTTCCTGTGAAGTCTTTAGCAGGCAGATCTAAGGCTTTGACAATTGTGACAGCCAGAAGTTCATTCTCATAATCATACCGGAGAGTGAAGTTAAGTTTTCCACATGTTTTCACATCTTCTTGTTGGCCATCAGAATCCACAGACTTCTGCTTGTAGAGTTCTGGTTTTATTCTCCCAATGCTGGTTGTCCTCTCTCCCCTTTGCAAAATCGGGTCTGTCCCCATGTTAAAATCAACACTGGACACTTGCATTTGCCTTGGCAAGTGCCTTCTGAAAGAATTGTGCCTGCACACATACACACACACACACACACACAAAATGTGCCATGGTTATCTCCAGGAAAAGACCTGGCTATTGCTAAGTAGAAAATACAAGAACACCAAATTAGTAAGGGTTCCTCTCTTTAAATTAATTTTAAAATACCCACCCCCTAATGTTTTGCAAGTGTTAAAACACCCTTGAGAAGAAATAATTGTTCAAAGTTAATTCCTTGCCCGAGAGACACCCACTGTTCTGGCAATACATAACCTTCTTTTCAGGCTACGGAGCTAAAACTGAATTCAGGTTCTTTAACGGAACAAGTTGACAGTTCCAACATTGCTTGATCCCACTGTGCTAGGCCCTGAATAAACTATAGCCATGCAGGAAAAAAAAAAAAAATCATTTGCAGAATTGTCATCAGTACTCCCTCGTTTATGGAGGCATTCCTTGCTGGTTTTCCAATCAAATATTTACCAAGCTTCACAGTGATCACTGTGAAAGGCACCTGAAAAGCTCATGCAGAGCGATGTCTGGAGGTTTTCAGCATAGTTCTTTGCCATCCTACAACATTTTAGATACACCTGCTTGGTATTTGCTACACTGAGATACAGGCTCCTTTTCCAACCATACTGGGAACATTTTGTTCTGGCTGCAACACATTTCAAAGTTCTGGTCAACATTTTTCTGTGACAGGGCTTTTCCTTCTGTCCTCACACTGTGCTGCGTAGTGCATTAGAAAGCTGATTCCTGGACTTCTAGCAAGAAACAATATGTTTAAATCCTTGTAATTCTGAGTAGTGTTGCATAAGCATATGTCTTTATGGGCTTATCTTGACTCATGAACATAAATGGAAATTTGTGCCTTCCCTACTAACAGTGAAATCAAACCCCTGGTATGCCATACAGCCTTGCAGTAGAATAAAAACACTGGTCAAAAAGCTTCATAGAATTAATAATCAGTAGATGCCATGATGACCACACTGTCCAGTTTATTTTTGGACATTTTCACATTTCCTTGGTACTTCACTACTCCAACAATCTGTACTGGAAAAGCTCACTACCTCCTCCTGTGAGCATACTGAGTTGCCATTAAAAAACAATTTAATTGTCAGAATTTCCTCTGCTTTTTGCAATCAATTGCTTATTAATGCCAAATGCAGCCTTGTCTTATTGCTTAGTTTCCCTGTGGTGTTGTGTTCTGAAAACATGAGGTGTCACAGCTGTGTGTTTCTTTCTTTAAATCAGAAATGCAAATTGTCCATTTGAAAGCAACCAGGACTCGTTTCATAGATATTATTTGTACTTTTGCTGTAAATGAAGTGGTTGCAGAAGGCAATAAGCACAAAACTACTGCAGTTCAGCTGAGCAGAGATACAAGAGGGTAATCTGCAGCCATTAAATAATAGACAAGAACGTTTCCCCATTTGGCTGTTTCACTACTGGTAGGTGCAAGGAGCAGTCCTGTTTTAACACAAGAATAGGAGTGGGAGAACTTCATAGTCTAGATTTGAAGTAGCTCCAAAAAACCCAGGTGCTTTGATCTTAAATTTAGATGAACACTAGACCCCTCTTGTAGCACATTCTACCATCTCTTTTTTTTTTTTTTTAACAGAGAAGTTGAAAGATTTTCTTTTCTCTTATATGTTAAAACTTTCCAAATTCATAGTATACGATGTCTACATCTGAATGGAGTGAGGAGTGGAAAGGCCCATAACTAGTCATAGAAGTAAAATATTGTCCCCAGGGAGTTTCAGGGCTGTCCTTGTATACTTGTCCTCCAAGAAGTCCAGCCTCATAGGTATGCTAAACATGGGGAAGGAACTGAACTCCACCCAAAATGTAATGGTAATAAAAGTTTAGACGTGCAGCAACTGAGGCACTAGCCCTCTAGTATTTTTGACTCATAAAAAAGTCCAGGAAGATCTGTGTTACTACTACTTCTATCTGTGCTAACGAAAGCTGTGCAGGTAAGCCTTCCTCACACCTGTAGCTGTAGTACTGGGATGCCCAGATAATCATGTCCAAACTCTACCATAGATAAGCAGTAGAAAAAACTGCCTACGCAGAGGAAACAGTGAAGCTGACTGTATGGCATTTCCAGGTTGAGTAAAAACAGATAAATGAAAAATTCTCTTTTCCTTGAATTCTCTTGCGTTTATGAAGACCTGAGTTAATACTTGTAAAAGTAAAATAGAATCCCCAAAATCAATGATTTCTGAGGTACCAACCTTCTTTCAAATTTTCAAACTTTATGCACATAAGATCCTCTTGTGAACATAGTCATTGTTGTGATCTGTCTCTAAGTAAAACAGTGCAGCTGTACGGCTGCTCCCCGTGGGAACCTGCAGTGCTTTTGCTCTAGTAAGCCAAAGTCCTAATTACATAGCGCCTAGTATCTGTTCTGAGTCACAGCATTTCACCAAGATAGCTAATTGTTCTGTTAATTATTAAGATGCTTCATTGCTGTCATGGCAACATATTTATCTTCCTTTGTTCTGCAGTGACAAAGGAATTAATGACTGTGGTAATGAAGTACAAGGATGTCAAGCAACCAGGTTGTGAAAATGCTGCAAAGCTACAACGTGTGCAACTTCAGGTTCTTCTCCCACTGCTGGCTCTCCTATCCCTCTGGCTGTTGTTACAGCAGTCCTATAACAGACATGCCTTCAATAACTTAGAACATATGCATTTGAGTGACAGCAAATCTGTATGTAATTTTCTATTATAATATCAAATTGCACTTGCAAAATAATAATGATAGTACCAAGCTGATTTCTAGCTCAGTAAGGCTGCCATATGTAAGACAAAAGAGAAGGATAGGATACTGATTTATGACACGACTTGGGAATTATGAGAGGTGGCTCTGGTACAGCTTTCCTGAATGACATTAAACCAATATTTTCAACCAAATCTAGGAATGGATACCAGCACTTGTGGTATTTAAACAGAACAGAGGCTGCTGTCTCCTCTCTGCAGTCACTAAGGTCAACAGACTGTCTTGTTTTTCTTTAACCTTAACATTCCTAAGCAACTCATTTTTGCCCTTGTGCCTCTTGGGAAGTGATTTACTCTTTGCAGAGCTGAACAACAAGCTCCTCTCCCACCTAATGCTAAAGAGCGAAAAGCAAGTCCTTTGAAAATACAGCTGAACATCTGAAGGAAGGAATACCATAGAAGAAATAAACTATCTTACAAAATACTTTCAAAATGTATTGGGAAGGGTAGTTCTCAATAACACAGAGCAAAAATTTTTGTAAATGAACACGATTGATACAGGACTTCTATCATAGCTTACTGGTTCATCGGGATCAAGGACTAAAGAGTTGGGTTTGCTGTGGGGTCTTTTGTTTGTTTGGTTGGTTTCATTTTTTTAACAAGCAAGTCTTTTCGTATTATTGGGGACTATGAAAATTATATAGTCCTAATTAAGCAGAAATTTATAATTTCCCTACACATATCTCCATATTAAATACACAGTCCATAAAAAGTGATCAGGCACATTTTATTATTGCTCTGAATAGTTTCTTAAAATCCTTATGCTTCAATTACAATAATTAAATATTATTTAATTCCTTTTATTAGGAGCTGATGGCTGCAAGAACCCATCACAGAACTGATTACATACTTTTCTTCGACACAACTTAGGTGAGATCAGTGTATAGGAGACAATCCAAACAGCAAATATTTCTCTTAGATCCTTTGTCGGTTGAACACAGTTAGGAGATAGTGCCTTAGGGTCACTCAGGACTTCTGAGTACAACAAAGCAATGTCAAAGGCTGTACAAGAGAAAGCTATGCTACCTCTGTGAGTGCTAATGGCTCTCTTTTATTTAGAGGTCCCCAATGAAGGACACCAGAGACAGTTTTTAGTCATTTTGTGATCCAATACTCTGTGACACAAAGGAGGAGAACTAATCCAGAAAGCAGCTCTAAATGTCCAGCCTTCATCTCCTACATGATATTCTCGACAGTAATAATTAATATGGGCTGTAGAAAGATTAACTCAAGGCTGGCAGAGGTATAGAAAAAATGTATTAACAAACACAGAAAGGACTGTTTCTGGGTAATTTTTAAGACACATCTAATTCTAAACATGTTTTGTAGCAACGGTAGAGTTTTTCAGCAAACTGTAAAGGAAGGTGACGTCTTCAGACACCCAAATTGGATAAGGTGGGACAACCAGGATTACTCAAAGCAAAGGAACTGTCCCTCTGAGGAGAGATTTAACACTGATAATCTAGAGAGAATAAAAAGAAAAAGCTCCCTTACAAAGTTACCAACGTGTGCAGAAAGAACAGAATTGATGGCAGGTTTTAATTTTGTAAAACTGCCTTTAGCTTCATGAATATTTTATACGCATTTGGATCACAGTCCAAATCACTCTAGAAGTCTGTGGGAATGCTTTCAAAGCCTGAAGCAGCTCTGGATCATGTCCCTGGAACTTCTTTCTTCCCCTATAGTACCACAGGGAGTATTCAAGCCCATTTAGCAGCCAGTTATTTCTCCTGTCTGTTCAGGAAGTCAGACAGTCTGACTACCTACAGGTTTACCTGTACATGATGGATAAAACTCCTCCAATTAATATCCTATTAGGTAATAGCAAGTTGTGTGTAATATCATTGTCATGCTAAGCTTATCAATTTTAGTCCCTCTGTGTTTAGTTTAACAGCTACAATTTCAAAGTTGTCTTCCCAGGATTTTGGAACTGTTCTGCAGAGTGGCTTGGATACTGTGCTCCCTCTCTCAGCAGATGGATACAGTAGCTGGAGCCAGGCACAGCCAGGAAAATGTGGCTTAAATCCAGCTGTACAGCCTCGTAATTCAGGAGATGGTTCAGCTGCTGAAGTCAGTTAGACCTCCCCTGGTTGTAGTGCTCTCGTTTTTGGGAGCCTCCTGTGTTTGCCTCTTGGCTGTTACACACTGTTGAAATATTTGGGAAAAAGCCCTTCAGCACTTGCAATCACCATGAGGGCGCTGAGCTGGCAAAACACCATCTTAGGGACTCACAGAGGGCAGCAAGGTATGTGCCCACTAAATGTAAAGCATGTGCCCTCTCCAGTCTTGTGCCTCCAACAACTATTATAAACTAGAGCTTTTTTGCCTTTCCCCTCCCCTTGCTTTGGTAGCATGTATTCATTTAGCAAATGTTTTATTGAAGAAAAGCTTCTTCCCAAAGAGTGTTTGTATTCTTATGTATGGCACTATGCAACACTCACTTCAGGTGCCTCCTTTAGCCTTCATTGTCCTGTTCTTTGTTTATAAAACATTCCCCCAACTTTTTTTTTTTTTTTCTGATGTAGAAAGTGATCTTTACAGTTCACTGTTTGTTTTCCATGCATTAAATTTGCTGACAGTATTTGAAGAAAACCTCGTTTGAAACTATAGGTCACTGCACACTTCTTCACTACTTATCAATATAAACCAGTGCCTCAGTCAAAATAAAAGACTGTGTCCTCCACTTCAATACAAAAGAAATTACTTCAGCAATACTACATACTTGTAATTTATTTAAGGATTTATATAAAATCTGTACTACTTCAAGATCAGTCCATAAGGACCTGCATTCTTAGACTGGGATTCTAATTCCTTTATAAGTGGCAAACCATGTCTTAAAGAGATGTGCCATCAACAACAAATCTGTTATTTATTTAGTGGAGAGGGAAACTTCCATCTGCAAAAGTAACTGCTGTATCTGTTAAATATATCTCTGTGAAAAGCCAGACTTGCAGTACTTTAAAAAATAACACTGAAATAGATTTTCCTCTACACAAAATCTAAAATGGAACTGCTTGGAGTAGCAACATATGTATTTACGAAGTAGCAGGAGACATAGATTTGATGTCCATATGCTAAAATAATTACATAACTGAAGGTACAGGGTATGTTTCAGAATATTCTGTTCAAAGGACACTGAGGCTTCGCCTTCACTTGACTGCTGTTTCTGCCATAACTGCTAAGAAGACAGTGAATAAACCAGGATCCTGGAAATTTTCAGCAGTGTTCTGTCTCTACCTGTTCCCAGAAAATGTGCCACAAGCGTGAGTGCCCCTGGCTTACCTTGAGGACGACGTGGGCTCAGTGATCTGCCTCTGCACGCGTGCATGTCTGATCAGATGCTCTTTCAGCGCGTTCTGGACCTCTGCTGGTATATCAGGTGAAGTGTGGCTAATTTTCAACGCAGCTTCAAGTACCTTTGTTGTAGGTTTCCCATTTTCTTTAACTTCTTTTTTCTCACTGGTCTCAAAAACCTCCGTAGGAGCACTGGAGTTGCTCTGAGGGACATTACTGGCACTGGAAGCGAGAGGTTTGCTTCTCCAGCAGGGCCAACACAACTTCCAAAAGACAAAAAGGGAGACTACCAGCAAGGCGAGCCCACAGAAGCTGACGACTACTGCTAATAGACTGACTGAGACGTCTGCAAGGAATTAGAAACAAAGATCATCATGACAGACAAACATGGAGAGAAAAGAACAATGACACAGTTAATAACATAGAAGCATTTTTAGCATTATCTTGCATAGACCTTTAAAGTGCTATTTAATTTTTTTCTTTTTTTTTTTTTCCTTTTAAATATCTAAGCCTGTACCTTTAAAATGTTATCATTCTCTAATACCTGTTTCACAAAATACTCCATATATTTTTGTTCAGGCCAGGGGCCGGTGTCTGTACCAATAGCCATGCACTCAGCCAGACTTCTCAGGAAGTAAGGGACTACCCAGATGGTCCCAAATATACCCAGACATTGCTGTCAAAGGGTGTCCACTCAGGAACACATCTTGCTGAAAAACTAAACCACAATTAACATTTTCTATAAGTGCGTACACAGACTGACCAGTTCTAAACTGCTAGGCTGACACAAATTTCTTCAGGACTTGCCAAACTTTGTTTATGCGATAACTGCTTCAGAAACATGTTAAAACCTAATGTTTAAGTTACATAAATAGGCTTAGGACATAGTCTACCATAAATAAGAAATTTCTAGGTGTAAATCTTAAGCTCTGGACCAAGACTCTGTTAGACGAAGACAACACATATACATTAGTATCTAAAGTTCTGCTTTGAAAATGCCACTGGCTTCAGAGTACACTATACAATGCCCTGAGTTGTACAAAGGCCATACTGTACACTTAGCTACCCCTGCTGCCCTGTATGTGACTTTTTCTGCCACAATTAGTTAGCATATCCAATAGCACTGCCAAAGATAGGAGAAGAGATTTCATACCAACCAAATTCTCTGAACAGACTTGTATTTTAGGAGATGGTGGATCACCAGAAATGCCAGTTGAGCCCTAACTAGGAGTTTTATTCTATGTGACATGTTTCAGTTTGATTTTTCCAGTATCGTGTAATATTATAAAATATAACTAAAAACATCCCTTTCCTTTTGAAAAGAGCCTTTCGTGTGCTTTAAAAGTATTCAATAAATTCTGCTTAAACGTCCCTCAAGCAATGGTTGCTGCTGCTTGGTACAATGAGTTTTGACAGTTTAACAGCTCATATTCTGTATCCACAGCTCCAGGCTACAGGCTACTAAACTGAACCAATGGAAAAGTGCAATGAGAGTTTGAGTGTATTTTTTCTAGAGGATCATAGGAAGAAAAATAGTCCTCTAGGTGTGTATCAGCTCCATGGAAAAGTATGTAGCTCACAGGTCTCTTTGAAAGACGAAGATTCCAGTAGAAAATTTGGGAGCATTTTCCTTGTTAATATATAATATCCAGATATATCTCTCAGTAACAAACACTGAGCTGAAGGCCCATTCAACATGAAAATACACGAGAATTAGCAAAAGCAAATAGAAAATGTTTGTAGACTGGAGATTTGATAGATACAGTTCTGCTCGATCTCACTTCATCTACGTCCTGGCCAGTGTCGTAAGGGAATTGGCAGAGAATGTGCTTCTTGATTTAAAGATTTTGACACAAGCTGCTGCCCTGCCTTGAACAGAAGTATGACTCCTTGACCTTTTCCTGACAGCCCTGAGATAGGTGTCCTCCTTTTCTGCTGGTAGCTAAATAACAATATATAGCCCTTGGAATATGCATGTCAGCTTAATGAGAAGTTCATATGGCAAATTCTGATTTAAGATGCTTTCATACAAGAAATGGATGCATGATTACATCTAATAACAAAGTAACACAAGAAGAAAACAATGTATGCCCAGTAGGGGTTATTAGGCTATTTGGTTTTATCTACTGTTTATACTGATATCCTTCCTGAGCCCAGAATTTTTTATTTGGCTTGTGCATGTTCTTTAGCAGATTGTGTGATCTTGACAACAAGAGAAGGCATTAACAGATGCTGAGTTTACAACTTGTTTCAATGGCTAATCACCTTGTTGCACATTTGTATTTCTGATTTTTGGTTTTGTAGCTCTAATTTACAGTCATTGCTTCTTTCATGATAGGCTTCATAAGACATGCCTATGCAAAATACAAATAAACTAAACAGTTCCAGGAAATAAACCCAGGACTTGAAACTCAATTGCCTATACCAGTCCCTGGAACGGTTTTAAACTGGGCCAGTTCATACTCTTCCAGTCAATTCCTGGGCAGAGATCAGGTATTAGAACAGGTCAGTGATCATTCTTAATAGGCAGTTTGGTTGTGGCCCTTCTGTTTCAGCAGGTGACAGGCTTTAATATCATGGGGAGAGGCTCTTACATGCCAGTTGGTCTCAGTGTCAGAGAATAGTCATAAGTGAATTTAATCTATTAATGCAAAGGTATGCCCCACTGAAGGAACTTTTTTGGATTAATTGAACGAGCTGAATTTTCAGTCAAGCTGGACAAAAATATCTTTCCATTCTAAAAGCCTGACAAAATGTGGAACTCTTGAAAATGTTGGTGATCTACCAGAAATTTAAAAAATAAAAAAAAGTAAATCCGATTGTGAGTCATTTACAACATTACCAGCTCATTTTAGAGATGGTTGGCATAATTAGGTTACACTTTGAGAGGAAGGCTTTTAGAACTGAAAATTTTATTTTGTTTTTCATTTAGAAAATGTTGAAACAGGGTGTTTTAACAACTTTGAAACTGCTAGAAACCTTTCAAAACCAGAAATATGAAACTTGATCCCTTCCAGTAGAGTTTCAATTTGATAAATAGATACTATTAGCTGAAAAACATTCCATCAAAGCATTTCTAGATTATTTTAAGTTTTTCACTGCAAGGCATTTTTCAAGCCTTCAGATAACTTGGTGTTTCTTTTCAACATCTACTCCTGTATTTCAACATTCTCTTGAGATTTTTTTCTATATTTCGATTAAACTATTTCAAATTCAAAGTCAGACTCAAAATCTTTACAAAAAGTGTATGTTTTATAGCCCTTAAAAACCCCACACATGAAATATTTGAAGTCTCAAGAGCAAAAATGTAGAAGCTAATTCTACAAACAGTTGTACAAATTATAGTCCTCATTTTTGCTATTTTACTAATAAATTAAACAACCTCATAATACATAATACAACCTTCATAATACAACAAATACTTAAACAGAAACATGAAATAATTGTAGTTGCCAGGAATTTGATTTAAAAAATAATTAATCATATTTACTGCCATAATTGCTAAAAAGCAATTAGTATGCCATGTAAGTTGACATAAAAAGCATATTGCTTCATTTCCTCACCTCTGACAGTCACCCAATTGAGAAATCACATGAGATTCGCTGTTATGTGAAGACTGCAATCATCTGCAGAAGAACAGTCAAACCAAGCTTCCCAGATGCTTTGCATGTTAGATTGGATATGTCTCTTATATTAACTTTTTATAGGAAATTTGACTTAAGAATACATAACACTGATAGTTGTGCAGACTAGGATTTTCTTCACTTCCCTGTCAAAGAAACTTGTTCGGGAAGGAAAATGGGTACTGAAACATGGATGTGTCATCAGACCAAGGTTCCACTTTACAGATGTAAATATTATTTAAAGATGCAGAACTGGTAGCAAATTCAAGGACTGCCTGAGATTCTAGAGGCAAAAGGAGATACACTCACTCTGCTGGGATTTTAATTGCCAACATTGTAAACAATGTTCTCAGTCGTCTCTGGTACAAAGGAACAGAAAAATAATATTGAACTACAAGCAGTTGTTTGACAACTCTTTTTCTGAACTGGTAATTGTAGCTTGTTTTCAATGGTACTTTTCCACGAATAGGACATCTTTCTGAATATTAATCTGGACATGCAGCATTATGCTTTTGCCATTCCCATTCACATGCTGGGTAAACTCAGTAATGTGAAGAAAATTTTCTTTCTCACTTTCTCTTCTCCTGAGCAGTGGAAAATCTTCCACTGACTACAAAGGAGTTACCATTTAATTCCTGGTGATACTCCTTCACTGACCTCTGTTCTTAATATCATCTTCATAGTCTTGATAAAATGTCATAGCTGAAAGAATGTACCCTGTTCCCTCACGGTTTTCTGTTTTAAACTACTTTTTGAAGATATGAGATTTTGGGCAATTTTGGACAAGGCATGTCTAGTTGGGAAGTTTGTGAATTCTATCCACCTGAAAATCTTATCCCTGTATTTTTTACAAAGATCCTCAGAAATATTTCCAATGTAAGAGACCCCTTGACAGCCAGTCTTTCATATTTGGCAAGCACTTTTTTTTTTTTTAATTTTTTTATGATATTTTTTTATTTTATTTTATTTTTTTTTTTTTTTTTTTTATTTTTTTGCATTTTTTTTTTTTTTTTTTTTTTTTTTTCCTGGATGCTGGACAATGTTTTAAACAATGGTTACTGTACTACGACTTCCAACAAATTGTTGCTTGAAACTTGTGTTAGAAAAGTTCTGCACATGAATCCTTTTGCAAACATGCACATTGGCAGACTTTGATTTCCAAACCAAATTAAGTTCATTTACATTTACTCAGTCAGTGCCCTGAGACAATATGCCCCTTGATACTTAACTTTGGAAAGACATAGTCCACAAACCCATGATCTTGAATAGAGAAAGAGACCAGATACTGTCATGATGTAGCTGCCCATGTGTATAAGGGGCAGGCACATGTCTGATGTGGACTGTGCTAAAGAAAACGTACTCTTGCCAGAAAAGGAACAGGGGCAAAGGAATGCTCAGGAACAACAACAACAACAACAACAAAAAGGTTATATTCCCTTTCAACGCACCTCTTGGTCTACATCTGATCTTGATTCTCTTAAACATCTAAAGCACGTCTCTCTAACTTTTTTTCAGACATATTTTTTAACTTTTAATTTGTTCTCTTGTTGACCAGCCATAAGAAACTTCACCCATTCCATTGCAACCACTCTATAGGGACCTCCTCTCAGCTCAATCAGACAAATTAATATGTCTCTGATTATCTAGGATGTTGAGGGAAACAGGAGCTCAGCTATCAGTTATAAAAGATCTGAGTCTGATAAATCTCTCTTGTCCCCATGTGTATGAACAGATTGGTCCAACCCATCATTTCTGCTGTTCAGTTTTCCTTGGGGAAATTTAAAGAACACAAAAAGTCACTGGTGCTCATTTTTATTCAGCATTAGCAGATCTTCCACTACTACCTTTGTCTCATCCAAATCCTTTAAGATGGGGATATAATGCTTTAGTGTGCCTCAGAAAGCAACAGGTGCAGAGTCTTGTATTTTCTCTCATAACCTGAACCTGTGAAAACACCTGACTTAAATTTCAAATGGCAAAAATAGCCTTTCACTTAGAAGCCCATGTGTGATCTCCTCTCCTGTTCTCAAGGAGAAACCTAATTTGAAGATCTTCCTCAAATCTTTTGACTGTAGCCCAATTGTGAATGTGTTCCCTCTTATGCTATTAATTCAGCCTGATGTCTGAATTTGTTCAAAACAGCCATCTACTGGCTGGTATATCACTTTTAATGCTAACAGAGCTCTATGTTAGCAAGTTTCCTGAGAGTCAGGGGATCAAATGAAGTCAGGTATCACTGTGATTTATGACACGATTACAGAATATAAAATTGTTAATCTCTTGTCAAAACCATTTTATCTAAGCTATATTATTTATTAATGCATCTGATAATCTATATCTGTCCAACCACAAATGGAATTCCATCTTTTGCCATTTCAAACTTCAGGTACGGGACTTTAGCTTATGTGATGTACAGCAGATGCCATGTATTTCCCCAAAGATTATTAGTCTTCTTCTAGACCACATGACCTCCTGCTATCTAGAAATCTGAAGGAATTTGCCACAACAGCTATGTATTCACGAGTCTCAGTACATTATTTATGTGCTGTGTGTAGCTAAAGGAGATAGCTCTAACTTACGCCTGACTGGGCCATCACGTTTTGCGTGCAGTGTAGGAAGCAAAAGATGTTGCACTGAACATTGGCCTCTCTTCTTTAACACACCACATATAAATTATTTGGCTCCGCTTCCAAGGTTTCTTCTGGCCTACCCACTTTCCTACTTGTCAGCTCTCAATTTCAATACGAGGTAACTCCCATCTCTGCTCAACTCATGTATGCCCGCCTTGCCTTCCGTTAAACAAACAGCTTTGGGTTTGGTCCCATGCTGCTCTCACGCTTGTGAAGATGTCTCTGTAACCATCTGCAAGAAAACCTCATTATCCTCTTTCAGACAAGAAAACGAAATGAAAACAGATCATAAGCCCACCAGACTGCCATTAATCATAAGCATGCCATGGCTGTAACAGGGTTCACACAGCTCAAGTGTCGCTTTCGAATTGTCATGGTTATGTTTATTCTTACCCAGTATTATATAACAAATATCTCACACATATGATGAGACCCAGTTAAAAAGTCTCTCTTTATCCTCGTCATTACAAACTTGTCCTTCAACTGCTATGACTGCTTCTGTATTTTTCATCTGTATTTCTTTGCAAAATGTGTATGGACGAAGATTATCTCGTAAAACTCCTGATTTTACTATGTATCACTGCTGCCTGCATGTTGAGCACTTCTGCATTGTTGTGACTGCCTCCACATTTACTGTAAATAAATCTGGTCTCTGTGCTATGTTTACTCCTCTGTTCTTCCTTTACGCTGCTGAATTAGGTGCATTTCTCGTTTTCACAGTTTGTTAACACTGGTTTTGTAAAGCATATTTTTCAGTAACCCGTTACTTTCCCCCCGAAAAGAACCCTATATTTCTCTCTGGTAATAACTTTGTTCTGACCAGGTGATGAGCTATATCATAAATAATTCAATCAGTCTGTGAACTGTTCAGATGTTTATTATTTAATTTTATCACATTTCTCTGTAACAGAACGCTCAATTATGTCACACAACAGTTACTTTCTCATGAAGAAAAATGTTCCTTTCTTGTACGACAGTTCTACACTGATGACAATAGTCTTCACATTCCTTCAATCCATTTCCAGTCCCCTTCATGCTTGCTTTGGCACAGTTGAGAAGAACTTGCAAGCACATGACTGGGTGAATCTGTCTTTTCTCCTTAGTAAATGTATCCAGGCAGTGTTAGTATACCTATAGCTTATACTCTGTGAGCGTGTGCGTGTGTTTAAAGCAACCAAGACTAAATGTAAACCATCAGCTGCCATCAGGAGGTTGAGAGCTGTCAGGGAAGCAGCTGACAGTCAACGGGAGACTAATGTCAACTACAGCAGGAGGACCCATGACATTACTCTTAAGGGAACAGTGAGAGACTGTATTACAGAATGTCCATGAACTGGATGCTCCAGTGTTTTCTTACTCCTTCTACACTTCTGTAGTAAACTGTCAATGAGGGGTAGGGTTACAAACTTGCTAGGTTAAACTTTTATGGTAATAAAATAATTATCAGTAAAATATTTAGATTACTATAAAACAGTCCTGTAGAAGCCGAAGCCCTTTGTGTGGTCAACTTCAAATAATTCATTGTCTGACAAGCAAAAGAGAACATCACTCTCTAGAACTCTCTTGTCACTCTAGAGGGCTGAAATATGCCCTCCTGGCAGGGATGCAACTAGGTTCTCAGCTCTGTTATAAACATCAGTTCCCCATGAGAACTGATAATGAGATAGCAAAGTTCTACAGGACCAGCAGGCCTTAAAAAAAAAAAGCAAAGATACCTGAAAGTGCCCATCATTTGCAGAGGACATACAAAGAATTCTAAGTATGTGTCCCTGGAGGAGGATGCTGAAGCTTCTCTCATTACAGTATGAAATTGGCTTAACCTTTGGAAATACTCCCAACTGGGACTTTGATGTGCTTGGTTCCATTGAAAATGAGGAGGGATGCTTAACTGCCAAAAATGAATCAGAGTCCTTTATTAATCAGATAACCTCGACCAAAATACAGGTATAACCAAGCTGCATAGATTAATTTTGGACACTTCTAGAAAATAATTTATTTGGATTAGAGATAAATTTCGTTAGGTGTAATATTGCCCATCAAGCTCCCATTCCTTTTCTACCTGAACTCATCCTATTATTTGATAAACATCTTAATCATTTTGCTCAAACCTACTGGAAATAAAGGAGGTATAAAACAAACAAACAAAACAGTTGCACATCTAATTCAGCATTTTGCCAAAAAAGTTACACCCTTCAGAAGAAAGCTCACATAGTCATATAACTATACAAAGGTGCCATAAATGTAAACAGCTTCCTAATTTTTTCTCTTGAGCATTCCGCTGAGATGAGAGAATTAATAGTCCTTGTAATTACCAGGGCAGAAAGTATAACAGCAGATGTTGTATCTTCACTAATTGTCTTAAGCTCTTAGAAATTTACAAAACAATTTATCTCACTAAGATTCTTTGCTGTGAGTTCCATAGATTAATTATCCACTACACTAAATATGATTACCCCTTCTTGACCCAAGCAGTGAGCGTTAATTGAGGGTCCTAAGGTGGTGGTGGTGTCACTGAGAGGAAACTACTGAAGAATCAGGCATTTATTTGATATTATCCTGTTTGTCCACAAATAATTTCCAAATAATGTTCTCTGAGAATAAGAGGAATCAGACACATGGAGGTTACTTTTTACTGTTAGCAGCAAACCTGTTAGCACCTATTCGCTCTCCTTTCTGCTTTGTTGCTTCATTTTGTTGTACTCTGCCTTACCAAACCCATACTCATAATTTTTTTGTTCTGATTGTGTCTCTGGCTCTCTCTTCTTTGTGTTTGATTCTGTAATGCCTGTTATGCTTCTTTGTCATACCTAGACACCTACACTATAAAAAAAAATCAGTACCCAGCCTTTCTGTTTGCCAGTAAAACTTCTTGGGTCACAAGGTTAATATTGTCTCGTATTTCGCTTTGAGCCTGTGATTGGGTGGTGCATCTTTTGTCTCAAGTAGCTGATTCCTGTGAGGAGCTTGGCTGCTTTTCATGGTCTAGCTGAACAGAAAGCAATTGTCACACTCACCAACATAACCATAGCGCAGCAGTTCTAGCTGCCTTTTAAAATGTTTTTGACTTCCAAAGCACGTTTTTATTCTTGTATTAAATAGAAAAGGTCTACTTTCCTTTTTATAATATATTCTTCTACTTTCTGAAGTGTTTCTTGCACTGTTCTTTGCTTTCCAAATATGAGTCTCCTCTTCTTTTAGACTTCTTTCCTCCAATGAAATCCCATTAGTGATTTTTACTTATGCTACCTTTGTGACACTTTTAGGTATGTTCCTTTTGAGATGTGGAAAATTGAATAAACCCACCATTTAAAGAAAGAACATGCTATCCTTATGTGGTCAACTATTATTTTCTGTCTTCTTTATACTACCTCCTGGGCTATTTACTTTTTGGACTTTCACTGAAATTATATCTGTGATTCTATAACCTAACAACATACAATAATAAACCATTATTCCGTAATAAACCTCTCACAGTCTTTCATCTTCTCCACATCTTCCAGAAGTCCTCCTCACAACTCAGGTATCTTCTTGCTCATACTACAGTAGTTTGTTCTCCACGCACTTCAGTGCTTATTGCAGGAGCTAATTCCCAATACACTGCTATAGCTGAAGACCCAGGGAGCAAGTAACAGAACTGGTTCCATGACGGTGTGTCACCCACTGTGGGTATATGCTGGGAAAGTGGTTTCTGCATCATCATTTGGGAGATACAGCAAAACTGATAGGGCTAAATTAGCCATCCCTCCTCTCTACATTACAGCTACAGCCACATGACACTAGAACTGTGCAGAATTTACTCAGCCACAGAAGGATATGGTGACATGATAAGGACTCTCACACCAAATGCTATTGCCCTATTTATGAGACACAAATATTTCAAGAAAATATAAATATTTATGGCTTCCTTCTCAGAATGTTCCTACCTTTAATGAATAGGAACTATGGATGTTCAACACTGTGGACAACATCAACTTTATCCATAGTGATGATAATGAACTCTTTGTGCATTTGAAGAGCAGAAGAGATGGGATGCTTCACCTTTCAATGGCCACATTTGTCTCAGCATAGATACTGTTTACAATCTTACAGTTCATTAAATTTATGTGACTGATATTTATGTGTTGTCTATCCAAGTGTTCACATATTAAAAGGTTGCCAGTTATCAACAATGACAGCATGTCTGTTCCTTGTCTGGAATGAGAAAGTGCTAATATATGCTCACTGGCAGTGTTATATATACATATAAATTATTATGTTTAATTTAGTATGTGTGCCAATAAAGTTTACGCTCATCACCTAATAGTAGTTTCCTTTTAAGGATGAAAAGGTGAGATTTAGGAACTCAGCTGAGATGTGGGACCTGATGGTCGAAGTCCCTGGTCTGTTAATGATCAGGTTTTTTTCTAATCCAACATTTGCAAGTTAGTCAGGGTTTACAAATGAAAAAAACGGGAAGATGGTTGACTTTGAAGAAATGTCTGAAAAGAAGATCCTATTACTGTACACAGTGCAATATCAAAGCAAATGTTGAAGATTCAGACTTCACAAACAGCAAACCTTGATTTACCTCATGGGACATTTTTGTATCCTTCACATCCCACCTGTTAATATATCCACTTTGTTTTCATATGACACCTAATACTGGTTCCCTGCACAGTACTCTGTAAAAGTCATATAGAGAAACTATTATTTTCAGAGCCAAATTTCTCAGGCTTTGTAAGACAGTTTTATTTTCACGCAACCTCCTACGACTCGGACCGAAAGAACTAACAGTGTGCGACCGGAATATACTCGGTAGTTTGCATTACAAAGCACAACTCCAGGATCCGTGCTGGTGGAAGTACGCTAGGATCCCCGGCCATCCCCGAACCCTGCTGCCCCGGCGGCGGGGCTGGCGGGGTAAGGGGCACCCGTGGCGGACCGAGCCCCCACTGGGCCGGGCCGGGCAGGGCCGGGCAGGGCAGAGTCGCCCCCGCCCCGGCCCGCGCTGCCGCTCCGGGACGCGCCCGCTTTCAGCAGCTGGAAACAGCGCCCGACACAAGCGCAAAGCTCTGGGAGAACCGTGAAGGTATCGGAGTCTGAAAGAAGAATCGCTGCTCTTTCAGACAACGATTATTTGTTCTGAGGTACTACAAATACCCTGGAATTTCCAGTAAAATCTGTGGGCAGTAAGAGAACAACAACAACAACAAAAGTAACAGCTGTGGCGGTGGCAGCTGGGGCACATGCTGAGGACCTGCTGCTTTTCATGACTTGGTGTTAATTCATTTAATTTGCACTGTATGCATGTCATTTGCTGATCACAATGCAAGCTGTCTATTTGCATTTATGGACAGACAGGTTACCAATCCATTCTGGAAGAAATTAAGCACAGACCTTGGACTAATTTTCTAGCCCTGTCCTAAAAACAAGTACCATGGAAAGCAACGGGGCCAGAGTGTACTGCACAGAGCAATGCAACACGGCAGAGACGATCCCGAAAGATCCTGCCAATCCAGAAATCATTGATCAAAGCTACCACTGTTAGGAAGCCAAATGATGGTTTGGACCCCGACAATTTTTTTCTGCATTCGTAATATTTAAATTAGCCCTAATTCCCTCCTCCCTCTCTGCTCCTCAGTTCTCCTGGACGAGTGCTGGACCGGACCAGAGGGCTGCCCTGACTCCACAGGTTCCCACCGGCTGTCAGAAAGCTCTCCTGCCGTCCTCAGCGATTTACGGAGAGGATTTCAAACCTCTCAAACCCCGCTCAGAAAGGGCCACGGGGGCTCTGTCACGTTTCATCGCACGGATACTCTAAACCACGGCTTGGCTGTGCCCCGAGCCCCGGCTGCACCCCGAGCTGCGGCGGCAGCTGCCCGCCCTCCCCTCTGCCGGCCCCACCGCACCTCCGCACAAGGCGCCACCAGCCCTGTGCTCGGGGCCACCAGCGCCACACGCCACACGCCAAACACAGAACGACGGCTGGGGAGAAGAGAGTGACCGGGCGCAAACCACGCGCGGCGCGCCCGTCGCACGGAAATGCTTCCCACCCGTGACAATGGCAGCAAACGCAGCCCTCTCCGCCGCTCCCCGCACGCACGACCCCACAAACACATACAATAGAGTGGACCCGAGCTTTGCATAAAGGGAAACTCCCACCGCGGGGAAAACAGTGCTGAAGCGCAGCTGCGTGAGGCAAAAGAGCGAGCTGCGAGGGACAAGGGGCCGTCTCCGGCAGCGGGGCTCCAGCTGACGGCGGGGATCGCACGTCGGAGGCGATTTCTCTCCCCTCGGAGTCTCTCAGTGCTCCCCGTCCACACGCCTGCACCCCTGCCCGCGGCCCCACATCTCCCCCCTTCGCCCCCAGGGCGCTGGTCCCCACCCCAGCTTTGGTGGTCACCCCGTGACGGCGGCTCAGCTGTCCCGGTGCTCCCTTCGCTGCTTCCCCGTCGCGGGAGTCTTTGCGGGCTCCAAAAGGGAGACGATTTTAAAGCGGGCTCTGTGCCTGCCCCCCCTCCGCCCCCTCCGCACGCAGGGAAAGCAAAGGAAAAAGTTGCGCTCTCCGGCCGCCCACGCCGGCACTGCCCGCCTCGCGGTGGCGGCAGGACGAGCGCGGCGGCAGCGGCGGGGCAGCGGCCGGGATCGGGGGCGGCGGGGCCGGTACGGGTACCTGTGCCACCGATGCCCTGACGGGCGGTCTCCAGGGGGAAGATGCCGGCGCACTTCTCCCTCTCCACCTGTCCGCCCAGGCATAGCTCCGAGATGATCTGTAGCGCCTTGTGGCAGAGGCTGCCCACGCCGTCTTCCGCGGGGAAACTCATCTTCTGTCCCGGCCGCCCGCTAAGCCATGCCCGGTGCGGGACGGCTCCGCAACCGGCCCGCGCAGCCTCCCGCGGGGAGCGGAGCGGGGCGGAGCGGCGGCGGCGGCGGGAGCGGAGCGGCGGGCGCGGCGCGAGTGAACCCGCGCTCTCATCCGAAGAAGTAGTGAAGGGGGGGAAGGGAGAGACAAAAAAAACGGGGGGGGAGAGGGAAAAAAATACAAAGAGGGGAGGAAATAAGCATCCACTTAGCAACGCCTTTTGTGCCTAGCGGGCTTCGGTAGGCGGCTCGGCCAATGGCAGCCCAGCGCGGGGGGGCAGGTAGCGGGGGGGCTCTTCGCGTCCCCCGGGGAAACTTTTGCTTCCCCCGCCCCAGGGCCGGGCGAGGGGCGGCGGCGGCCGGGACGGCTCCTGGGGTGACGGCTCCGCTCGGAGCTCGGCGGGCGGGCGGCGGCCTTGATCAGGGGCTGCGCAGCGACGAGCGGAGCGGTGCGGGTGTTGCACTGGTGCCGGCGGGCCGAGTCCTGCCCTCTCCCCGTGCCAGGACCCCCGATAGCAGCGGGGCGCTCCGTGCAGAGCTTCTCGGTCGCTCGTCGTGCCGGCGGGACGAAGCAGAGATTAGACACCAACGCTCTGGTCGTCTTTCTCGAAACGCTGTTTCTTAAGTGACCTGGGCAGTTGATACGGTCTACCGGGCAACGTCAGATAACTTCATTAACCAAATCACCATCTCCACTATACTTTTCAGCAGCAGAGTTATGCAATAGTTGACTTTGGCTGTTTCTCTAACTTGTAAGGGAGTTAGACTAACCCTAGGGTTGTCCGGTCTATTTCCGCAACAAGTTCTGTAAAGTTGGGGATTTTTATAGATACAGAAGTTCCAGGTACTGGGTGTACTTGCAAATACTTCTAAAAATCGGTACAGCATATGCTGCTGGTGGTTGCTTCAGTTGTTGGCTGCACAGCCGAACAAGACTTGAGCTGTTAATTTGTTCATATACTTACTGAAATTCTGATGCATTTTTGTATTTGTGAAGCAAAATGCTTCTACTTAGGTAGCATATGTATGTCTTTCAATACTTAATTCTAATTAGGCATAGCTGAAAGGAAGTCTGCTAGCCGTTTGCTAAACAGCACTGCCTGTAATCTGCTGCTAGGGTGTCTTGGTTTTGTAAGCATGAGAAGTTAACTTGTGCACTGCTGTGCTTTTTTCTTTTGTCCTTTTTTTTTTT
>VWYH01008991.1:214416-319670 GCA_013399365.1 Pampusana beccarii
GTAGTGTTGTGTTTTTTTCTTTTGTCCTTTTTTTTTTTCTCCAGATTTTGAAATTTTTATCTGTTACATAAAAATTAGTAACACTCTTCAAACACCTGCAAAGTTTAACATTTGAAAACTTTATAGCCGTCAATCAATAAGTGTAAATTATGAAATAATACAGAAATGTTTATTCCAGTTTTGATTCTGAAATTCCATACTTTATATAGTATAGCTACTTGTAAAAAACATGAGATGATACTTCTAAAACTCAGCCTTTTGGCGTTTTGAAGGCTCATGCGTTTATGTATATGAAGTCGTATACATGTATGTTTCAAAATCTTAGGAAAGGAATAGACTCTGTTGTATACAATCTGTAGCATCAACAGAAATTCTGTTTCGTAAAGCTTTCTCACAGATACAGCAGGCATTTTCAGAAGCATCAGATGCTACTAAATAAATAATTCCCTGTTCAATGCAATTCCTGAGACTAGCATTGTCAAAACTCTGTGTTATTTCTGCAAAATGTTCTGACAAATCCTAGAATGTTTAGACTATAAGTAGTCAGGGCATAGAACTGTGTAGTACTATTTGAAGACTCACTTCACCCTCATAGGGACCTAAATCTCTACAATTATCTCATGAAAGTAGGCTTGTGAGCAATGAGAAGGTATATACATATTGTCATTACAGTGAAGGCAACTGATGCCTGCTTCCAGACTTCAAAATATGAACATATTTACTGTTCATGTGACATTTACAATTCTGTTCCCAAAATTCTGTCATGCACCACCAACTAATAATTAAGCAGTCTGTTTATCTTTGAGACATATTCAGAGCTCCAGCAGAAGCTAACAGGAGATGCATGTACAGACTGATGAAGGAAGCGTCTTAAACAGAAATTGGTTTTAATGAAGTAAGCACTGCATTTAAAGGCTGAGACCCGCGCTCTTAACATTTCTGAACCTTTCTACAGAATATTGTTGTGCCCTTGGATATATCATGCAGTACATGAGTGAAATATTTTGTCTCTGAAGTTACTAGCAGGTTTGACATTGATTGTAATAGAGTCAAAGTTTCACAAAGAGATCAGTTTGGCACCCTGCTTGTTTACTTATGTAGTGAGACTTTGGTACATTCTTATATCGTTCACCTTTGCACAGAAGAACTTCATTTCAGTGAAGATTGTACACCTTACTAGTATTACTATTGATAGTATTGATAAGTAAATAGATGCAGAAAATCATAAACAGATATACTCTACCTTAGTAATTAAAAAAAAAAAAAAAAGAAGACTGAGTTGTTCAGTTAGATGTCTGTAGACAGGTACCCAACTGGTACCTCTCTTAGCTGTTCTAGTACTTTTAAAAATGCTTTCAGGTATACAGAAAATACCAGTCACAGTAAGTAGTATCATTGTTTATCATATGCATCACCATCTAAATCCTGTTGTTCAGTAAGTAGCATGGATATAAACTTTAATTCATCAACAGAATAGACTTTATCAGCCTAAGTACTATGAGATGAGTTTCACTAGGAGATGAATGGTTCTTCTGTTGAGGTATGCTGGCAGTTTTGTCCTGAACCAGATTCAGACATATCTTTTGTTGTTGGGGTCAAGTTATCAATAAAAAAAATTCTTTACTTTTGCATTAAGGAGTTTAGTAAAAAATGTGAATTCAAACTAGGAATCATGGCATTTTTTTCCAATGTGTTCTTTCAGTGGAAAACTACTTTTTCTGCATATGAAAGGATATAAAAGCTTGTTTTCTAGCTTCAGCTCCCACTGCTTGGATTTTCAATAGCCTGGTGGTTTTTAAATGAGTATGCAGTTGCACTGTGTGCCTTTGTATCCACAAAGACCATTTCTCCTTTGGAAGTGCTCTCAGGCTGTCTCACCACATGTGATTTGTTAGCACACAGTGGACTCATGCATCATGGGTTCTAGCTTCTGGGATCACACCAGACCTTATCCACTCTTGCTGTGATGACTGCTGGTCATTACTGAGTCCATACTGGCTTGACCACTTTCTGTCAATTGCTGTTGACTAAGGAGAAAATGTCATTTTTTACATTAATTGCATGTATTCACATCCTCATATTGTCTGTGCAATATCCAACCAGTGGTTAGGGTACTATGCTTTGCACTGGAAAAATGCAGGAAAAATAACCAGTTTTATAAGACATATCCTTTAACAAATACTGTGTTCGGATTTTTGAAGTTTAGTCAATATGGGTAGCCTAAAGGCAGGTAAGATTCAGATGTCTTTCAGACTTAAGTTGCAGTACTATGTGTAAAGCCACGAATTATACAGTGCAAATGAGTGAAGGTCCAATAATTTGCAAAGGAAGAATGGACCGGTCTAGTGAGTATCGAGTCAAAAATGGTCTCTTTGCTGCAGGTGATAAGAAGGTATAAGAATAGCCGTGGTAATGGTATACTCCGCAGTTCATAGCTTTTGATCACTTTCTGAAGTGAATTTCTGTCTGAAATTCAGCTAGAGTGGCTGTGTACGATGTCAGAGACATCTGCAACAAAGGTGGTCTCCAACTGCATTTGTAGCCATGCTTCCAGGCAGAGGCTGGCTCTGAGGGCACTGCTGAGCACAGCCAAGTGGAGGCTTTGTATAATGGATATAGCCAGGGAGAACCATGATCTGCTCCTGACTTGTGCAGTCCCTGTGCTGCTTGTACATCATGCCTCTTCACTTTTTTTGTATAAGGACTCAGTCTGTATTTTTAACAAGATAGCACCTGGGTGTTAGCCGGAACCTCCAGGTATTTCTGTATCTTTATACCTCAGCTGAGAGTTTGACCTTGTTCCCTTGATTTAGTATTAATCAAAACGAAAACCAGAAAAGTTGGAGGGAAAGAAACATTTCAGCATTCAGCTTTTAAGAAGCTATGAGAAAAAGAAGAAAGTGAAAGCAGTGGTTACAAATATAGTTTTTGTTTGTAACTAGGTTGTAAAGGTATTTTTTTTCTTGATATAATTTCCTTAACTTTTAAGTCCGTTTCAAACAGCAAAATAAACCCTGATACGTTAAAGATTGCTTTACTCCAGCTGCATATTTTTAACCCTCTAATTTTGATTAAGAAGTGCCTTTCACTCCCAACATTAAAAAAAAAAAAAGGGGGGGGGGGGGGAGAAGAGGGACATGAGANAAAGGGGGGGGGGGGCGGGACGGGGAGCTGTCTGACAGGCATTATTACAGTTATACAGCAAACCAGGATACAGTCAAAGCGGAACATTCCTAACCTGCAAATTAGAGAGGAAGGGTGCCATCAACTATATAAAGGTGCCCATAATAACAGACTGAAACATTATGTTAGCTGGATATGGGAATGCCGTGATTCTTTGCATCCTAATGGAATGAAGATGAGATCATTTTGATCAGAATTAAGCCTCTGCTCACAAAATGAGAGGCTAGCATAGGAATCCAGTGTAAGAAATCATACCCTTCCTTCTTGTGACATGAAAAGGTAACTGCTTGGCATTGTTTTATCATCAGAGTAAATATTGAACAGGTTGGGAGAGAGCTTCCAGCTTTTTGAATATTCAGAAGTGCCTCGCTGGAAGAGGACCAAGGCCTCATGGCTACAGCGGTGAAGGGCTATGGTGTGCATTCCTATTTTCTGACAGTCTTCAGGCTGTCCTTGTGACTTTGAGAGAGACCTTTAATTTCTCTAAGTCACAAACTGTAACATGAGGACAGTAACTCTTTCTGGTGTCATTTATTTTTCTTGCCAAAGTAAGATTTGAACACTTATGAACAGAAACCTTATCATAGTTTTAGAATACATTTTTTAAAAGTTTATATTTCCTTTTTTTTTTTTTCACCATTCTTCTCAATTTGCTCTTCTCACTTCCATACTGTCACAGTATCTACGCATACATATCTGCATTTTCCAACTTCTACTGCACTATGAATAAAAAACATAATCATACAGAGAGCCCTCCAACATTTGGTCCAAACACATGCTTTCTCGACTTTCAGAAACGCTGAGCAACCATTGCTTTATTTTTTTCTACCTAATTTGGTGTAGTTGATACTTAAGACTACAAATCTGAGCAAAGAGTCCTACAGGACCTGCACAGACTCCTGAAGAAACTTCTGAGAAGCAGCACTTTTGTGGAAATGTTTTCTTTTTTAAAAAAAGATGTATGGCATGGAATAATTTGTGCAGATTTAAGATGTTATAATTCCTTGAGAATAATTGGTTAGGGACAGAGGGCAAAGTGATTACTGTTCTATTTTATTTCAAATCATGCTTAGGAAGTGGTACACGAGATGAGGAAGTTTTTGGTGTCTCAGAGTCCTGAATCCACTGTGTGTTGTTTGCTTTTCAGCTACTAGCTGGTAATTAAATAAAATACTTTTTTTTTTTTTCTCCGATTGCAAAGTCATAAACATGTGGTATGGTCTTTTCTGTGGGTATTTGAGCAGATGCAACAACTGACTGGGAAGCCAGTAGATTCTGAGGGCTCATCGTGGCCACCTCAGGAAATGGCTGTGTCATCTGGCATGCCATTTATCCTCTATGAAGATTTTAGGTCTTCCTACCCAGTTACGTGCAAATGACCTGTGAACGTTCATTGATTAATGACCGCAAAACGAACAAGTACGTTGATGCCAGAGTGTGGGAAGGGCCAACAGCTCGCTGAGGGCCATGGAGCTGGGAGCGGTGGTGGTTCCCTGTGTGGGTGGCAGCAGGGCAGCCAGGGCCCATCCCAGCCCTCATCCAGGAGCAGGGCAGCCGGGGGGCACTGGCAGCAGCCACAGCCCTGGGCATATGGCACCTCCTTGGGGACAGGAATGGGCTGAGGCTGGGCCAGGACATTGGCCTGGCTTGGCAAGGCCCATAGCTAAGCAGGGCAGGGCTGTGGGAAGGTGGAGTCTGGTCCTGCTGCAGTGTCCCTGGTGGCCCCGGGGACTGAAATGGAGTCCTGGGCTGTGGACAGGGTGGGGTGAGCTCCAGAGCACAGGTAGGGGTGGTCTGGCCTGGCAGTGCCCTCAGGGCCCTTACAGTTCATACATGAGAGGTCATCATTGTTATTAGAAAGAAGTAAAAGGTGCTTAGAAAACCTCATATGGCTAATCTTCAGTTCTAAATGGGGTGGGTTGAAGATGTGGTGCACTGCAAGGAGCTGGCTCCAGCCTGGCAACAGACAGTGGAGCAAAGTAGCAGTGTCTCCTGTTGTATGATGCCTAATTATATGTTGGAAGAGGTGAGAAGAGCCAGCTGGAGACAGCGTCCTCCTTTGATTTATTTTATTTTATTTTATTTTATTTTATTTTATTTTATTTTATTTTATTTTATTTTATATATCTATATATATATATATTTTTGATAGAGTATTTTTGAGGGTAATAAGCCTGTTATATCTGCTGTCTCTCAGTTGAAGGGCTTGTCTCCACTCTGTGACAGCTGGCTGTATCACCTGCATCACACAGCCTCTCTTTTTTTTTTCATTTTTCACCTGCTTTTTGAAACAGAAGAAAGGCAAGGTCACAGAGATGCAACGTGTTTGAGTATGTGTGACATGGTGCCTTAAAAGGACATATTTTATTGAATGGTAGCATGTTAATAACCTCTGTTGCCTTTTTTCCCTCCTGTTACCTTCCTTTCTTTCTCTTAGTTTCACTTACTGAGGAACGAGGTTGTGACAGGTGTTAGAAAGGTTTCTTCAGCTGTAGAGAAGAAGTCATGCTGAAAAAATCTTGTGATTTGTGAAGTAGGTGGATGTGAAGAACTCAGAGTAATAGAATAATTTTTTTTTTTTTATTTCTCAGCAGACTTTTCAAAATTTTTCCTCTGAGTCAGCTTCTTCAAAATGAACTACCTCTGGCAATACAAGCCAACCATAAGTCTTGGTGAAATAAGGTATGTTTTGCTACTGGAATGGTTCAATGCAGCCAGATTTTACTCATGAATTTGAGCTATTCATCTGCATCTAGTGAATTTATGTCTCTGTGTGCCTTCTAGTGAGATGGTATGCTCCTTATTGATTTTCAAAAGCTATTATCAACCTGAATCCAGCCACAAGCAGTTTGTTTGGTAATTTTTGTTCTGTTTTTTTTTCCTATGTACTTGATAATTTCATGGTAGAGTGCCTCCTATAACAGCTCCAAGTTTTACTTCCAAAATATTTCATTAAAAAGCCTAATAAATTAAGGATTTTGTGGCCGATTATGTTGTATCCTCCTCTCACAGCAACACTATTTGGTGAATGTATGATTAGGTCCTAATGGAGCAGTACAAAACTCACTGAAATAATTTGTGGTAGTGGAAATACAGCAAAAACATTTATTTTGAAGGACTACACTCTTTTGCTCAGCATTGTCAAAAGAGTAAAGCTTCATGGTTTTAAAAGACACCAGCTCTGCCTCGACATTCATTCATGATAAATGAGCCTCATTTCAGCATTTGTTGAGCGGCAGGAGACCTTTATCCTGTGACATTGTTCTATTCCACCGCAACGATTTCTTAATTGTCTCTGTCATCACTAGTTTGGGGCTGGTGATATGTTACTGGCCAAATTCAGTTTTGGCTTAAGTGGGTACAATGCCATTTACTCACAACAGAAATTGTATCTATTTGTGTCAGTACTGAGCTTAATTCTCAATTCTCAGCTCTTAACCAGTACTTCATGATTTACTTTCCTTGTTCACAGCAGATGCTGGAAAACATACTTAGAAGACTAATTTTTACAATGAGAATGTGCCATTCAATACCCATCTGTGGATTAGTCTTACCCTGCTATCTTCCTCCTTGCTGCCTGTCCTTATTCTGCTGGAGAAAAAGGAGAGCTGCCCAGAGGTCACAATAATCGTGAAGGCTATATCAGGGCTGTTTTAACTTAAGTGCACTATACACATATATATGTGTATATATATATGTTTATAGAAAAAGATTTTTTTCAGCTTGTTTGAATTTGCTGTCACATTGGCCTACCACACTGATAGGATTTCTGTGATGTATACACAGATATAGGAATGCATCTGAATATAGGACAGTATACCCATAGTAACAACTCAAGCAAATAAGCCGATGTTTCAAATGTGGCTGAATCATGAATATTTGTATCAAGTTTTCATATCAGGATTTCTAACTTGCCATTTAATCCATGAGTATATATATGAATAGTATTTAAATAAACAAATGCTGGTGAGGCACATAGTTAAAGGGGTATGAACGGAGGCAAACATTCTTGCTAGTACGTGTTGGTCTCTAAAGCATGTGGTTCACTAACTTTCACAGGCAACTGCTCTTGATATCTGGTGTCTATGTCTCTAGAGAAAGGTGTCATAATATGTAATTCATTCACAAAATACCTATCTGAGAAGGAACATGACAGAACTGTGGAGGATGCTTTACCATTTCAAAGTCCCTTATGAAAATCCATACCTGCAAAATGGCACTCCTACGTTTTTTCAGAATTAGTTTTCACAAATACTTTTTATCTTAAAAATGTGAGCTTTTCCCAAATAGTTTACAAGGCACACACTTAAAGGCAATAAATATAATGATAAAATAATGAAATGATTATTTAAATCAGTCATATATTAAATGACTGAGAATAAACTTCTGGAGTACTCTAATTACAGCACCCTCCCATTCACTGTAAAACTCAGAAGTCAAGCCACAGGTTCAGGGTAGAATCACTGCCAAATAACTGTGAACACTGAGTGTTTAGTGTTCCCTACTTAACAGTGAATGATGCCCTTAGGGAGAAAACTCTGAGAAGGTGAGGGAGAAAACTCTGAGAAGGTGAACTTTAAAAATGCAGACTTTAAAGCAAAAGGAGAAAAAAAATAAAAGCAACATTTTTTTGTAAACTTAAAAGCTTTTACACAAATTCTGAATCTGACACTGGAGGCATCAATCTCTCCCCCTAGTAAAGATAAAAATATGACCAAGCTCCTCTCCATACCTAGTAATCATTTGATTTAATGGAAAGGAGCCTGCAAATAACCCACTTCTAGGTCTAGTTGTGAGACTGCCACTATATTCAGGTTTTGATGAGGTTTTGAGGTTTTGCTCTATTTCAGAACAGCCTAAAAGCTTTTAAAAAATACATTAACAGATTGTGACTCCATTGTGCCAGTCCATCAGCTAAAGATCAGCTAGAATTCACAGCTCATGAGTGCTTAAGACCTAAGTCTATAAAAGAAGACTGTAGAAGAATTTATGGGTAGGATTAATCTTACCTACATTTAATTATCTACAGAGTAAATGCATGTATTTCATCTGTCATCTGTTTATAGCTTATGGACAGAAGTGGGTACTGTACTGTGATTTATCTGAGTCCTCTTACCTGTTTACTCTAAGACGAGGTAAATTTGTCCCTTAGCATACCTATTTTTCTCCATTGACTGTGAAGGGATGACAAGCTCAGACAGACACATGAATCCAAGTACAGGGTAATAAGTCCAATGCTGTGATTTAGAATGTCAGTTTTCTAAGCTAGCGGCACTCATAGAAAGCATCAAGGTGTTGCATCGAACCATGGAACTGTAGAACCAAGAGGTTCTGGGGAAAGTGACTTGGCTTTCACTAGCATCTCAGTTCCTCACACGGTCTGATCTCATGGGGGTGCTTAGATTTGTTCCTCGATAAACATAACCCATGATGGGAGCCACAGGCCGGAACAGTCCCAATGTCCCCTTGAACAAACTCCTTCTTCAGTTATTCATCTTGTGGGAAGCCAAAATCTTTCCACTGATCTGCACACAGTGTCTGCTTTGACAGACTGCCACAGCCATAGAAGGGCGGAAGAATAGCTGCTCTGTGGTAGGGCTGGAGATGGGGTGGAAATGGGACTGGTTTGGGATGGAGGACTAAAACAATTTATGTTCTCCCTGCCTAACCTCTCTTCCTCTGGAGCAAACATACTTCATTTCTGGAGGGTGTGATTGGGACTGGAAGGAATATACAGAGGTTCCACTGTGGGTCATAAGATTGTTATAGCAACTAGATTATTAAGTACTGATATGGTATTTGCATACTGCCCATCCTCACCAGGGAACACTCTCCTTTTTAAGTTGCTTGAGCAAGAGAAAGCAAGCTCTGATAGGTCTGTCATACAGGAGCAGGGTTTGGTCTCTTACAAAACATGATTGAGACCAGAGGGTTTCTAAAGCTCCCTAGCAATGGCTAGCTGTCTGTGAGATGAACAGCTGATTCATGCAGATCTCATGAGTTTAACAGTCAAAAGGTAGCAGATTTCCTGCATATACATGGGCCCACATGGGCTGCACATGTTACAACTGGCAGCTCCAAGATGTGTAGAGGCTCCACTGTTTATATAGTGGCTTTGCAATTACAACCCTTGCTCACCAAGGGGAACTATCTTCTTAGGGAATCTGTTCTTTTCCCTGAAGCCACACATTCTAAGCGTTGCATGGCAGTGTGTTAGAGCAATGACGAAGAACCAGAAATTCCTTAGGCTGTTAAGCTGCCTGAATGACAGCAGAGTTTGGACTGAAGGTGAGAACTGACCCACAAAGCAAATGTGTGTGTCTGCACTCGTCTGCGTGTTACACGCATTGCATATGAGGGACAAACCTAAGTGGTAATTACCTTTGTAGCAATTTTCTACATCATAAATAATATAATTTCTAAATAGTAACAATCTGAGTTCATTAGAGAGGACAGTAAGACTGGTAGGTAGCGAACTAATTATTTTATATTGGTATTTTTTGTGGAAGTGATGGTGAAACTCATGAACTGAAAGTGGTGTTCCAATGGACACTGCCATCTCAGGAATCTGTCATAAAAAATTTAGAAAAACTTGCAGTACACAATGTTAACATGATATGTGGTGAACAAATCTGATTAAAATAAAGTGTAAAACAGAAGAAAGTGTCAGGAATATGAGTGGTAGTCAGTCAGCTACTTGAGTGGTGAGACTTACCAACCAGAACTGGTTCTTCAGGGCAACTAAGCAAAAACATTTGAAAAAATGCCTTTGAAAAGATAGAATCAAAGAAAAGGTGGGTAAACTGGGGAAATAAAAGACAAAGCAATGCATAAAGTTGTGCCTGCTCTGACTACTAAAAAACCCCAATACATCAAAATAAGTAGCAAACACTGCTTAAAAGGGAATTATAAGACAGGAAATAAAGTAGAAAGGCAGGCTGGAACAGGAGGCCGAGATTGATACCAATGTATTAGGGAACAGTGTATTGAGAGAGAATTAGTGAAGTTGGCTAATAAAGTTCAGAAGTGCTTAGTTTTGATTCAAGAGCTGGTGACACAGCATAATTACTACAGTATGGAGAGAGTTTGGGTTTACATTCTATTGGCAGGAGATCTCTAATTCATTCATTTTGGTTGGCGGTACCAGATAGCTTTCACTCTTACCCACATTTAGTAAGTGTATGTTGAGGAAGCATCATGTTTTGCTGTTTTTATCAATCATCTCAACCAAAAGATCTGTACATCCTTTGGCTGGGAGCAATGTTAGATCATATCAGAGATGATCTGGTTCATTTGAAACACAAACATGTCTATACTATCCAAATAAAACAGTATGTATGCCTACAGTTCTTGAGCAATTTTTTTTAGCACTGATTAAAATACTATACATAGTGATATATCTGACACTTAAAAAATACAATAATAGAGCACTGTAAAGTATGTATTTTATTTAAACTTAATTGAGTAGAACCATGATAGTTCATGGTTGATGAGAAGTTTGCTGAACTGTAAGAATTCAATTGGCATTCAAGATGGACATCTCATTTTAACTGTTGCAGAGAGATATATATGCGTATATATATGACATACATATATGTATCTATAACTGGTTTCTCAGTGTCCAAGTTTCAACCGCCCACTGCTTTTGCTTTCTATAATTTATTATTGTCCTATAGTATCAGAAGTTGTCTGTGTAATTGATTAATATGTTACAGTATTGACTTAGGACCGATAGGAAGCCACTTGAACTAATGAAAAGGTTCTTATTGACATCCAGGGGTTTCAGAGGAAGATCTCAAGAGATGTTTGTTACTCAACAAATGCTCTGGATTTCTGCTGTTATATAATCCTAGGTCATTATAAAAAATCTTATTCAGAAAAGCAGAAACAGAAGGAAGAAACATAACATTTTTTAATATGTATATGTCCACATGCACATAATACACCTATCTTTGAAATAGTAAATTTGCTCTAAGGCCTTTAATATCTCAACACATATACCTTTTAATAATGTACAGCTGTCTAGCATGTTTTGAAGGCGTTATATCTTTGGGTACTAAATAATTCATCACTTCATCTCACTCTTCAGTAGAGGGCACTCAGAACAAATCATAGATCAAAATAATGTATAAAAGACACTAAACATAATTCAAGATATTTATTAAAAAGACTTCTGTGTCTTAAACAACTACCGTATTTACATATGTTTCATATGATAAGTAACTGTATGAAAAGACAAAACTTCACAAAACTTGAGCTGTTGCCTGTGCATGTTCTTATGTATTTCACAGCATGATGTAAGCAAGCTATTAAACTTTGAGAAAGAGTGGTTTGGTCATTTTTATGGATTAACTCGTCAGGGTCTAATAAAAAATTTAACAACTTTTTAATGAACTAAGCCTGTCCTCTCTTTCCAGACATAATGAATAGTGTGTATAGGTCTTGGCAATAGGCAGGATTCTCTTTTTGGTACAGATAATTTAAAATATGCAAAGTAGAAAACATTCAGGCTTTGTTTTCAGCAAAATCTGATCTGTTAATAAAGAGAATAGGGTCCTGATTCCTGACTGTTTTCATCTAGCTTTTATACCAGTATAACTCTAATGAATGCAGCTATCACACCATTATAAAA
Organism: Pampusana beccarii; assembly: GCA_013399365.1. Lineage (NCBI taxonomy): Eukaryota > Metazoa > Chordata > Aves > Columbiformes > Columbidae > Pampusana > Pampusana beccarii. The sequence goes on from VWYH01008991.1 coordinate 226,232, forward strand.
AGAGTAATACAGTGTGGATCTGGATAAGCAATTTGATTATATTACATTTCGTAAAGAAATACTGCAGATTCAAATGAGCTTTTCTAAAAATGCTAATATTTAAAATAACATTCAAGAAAAGAATCAACTTTTGTCACTCAGAAGACATTTCCAAGAGAATGTGAAACATAACAAATTTCAGGAATGAAAACTCTTGATACCTTTCATACAGTTATATAAGAGCTCCATTTTGTTTTATAAATAGAAAAGAACAACTATGTTTCTTTGGGGTTTTCATATTTGTACAAATATATGAACTTAGAGTATGCATCGGTATTCAATGAAGTTAATACTTTGTGAATTTATTATACTAACATATACATATGGTATATGTTCCATAAACATATGGTTTAGGTAGTTTTTGTTCAGGAAGGGCTTCCATGCTCACATGGAGATTAACATCTGTCATTTACTATGTCTGGATTAAATCTAGAAAATAAGGTGTCTGTGTCTGTCTGTATCTACACAGAAATAAACATCACTCACAGAATTTTAATTATTTCTTCAAATGATGATTTTATACCTTTTTAATATATTTTCTGTCCTTGTGGAATGTTAAAATTGCTACAGTTTACCTACAGAAGAGGTACATCAAGGCAGTAAATTTTCTTATACTTTTCCCAAAGCGTAATTCAAATTTTATCTGCTGAAGGAGAAGGAAATTCCATCTGCATGCTAATTCTTTACTGGGGCGTGACTTCTTGAAAAATGGCCATGCTAAGGTGAATCGTTAGCACACAATTTTTGAGACTCAGTGACTAGAAGTACTGACTTTGGCTATGGATGCTATGAATTTATTTTACCATGTAATGCACCTCACTAATACTGCGCTACCCTTGCTGTGCTAGTGATAAGTTTCTATTAAACTAGCCCTGGTAATCATCTGGAACCAGGCACCAGTTCTTTGCGACTAACCACTAGGTATTAGCAGGAAAACTGCAAACTCATTTTATTTCTGAACTGAACTGGCACCAGAAACTGAAGCTGCTTCTGTAGAGGTAAAAAGCTAGAAAGCTAATCTACCATACTGCTAACTCTGAAGGTTTAGCCAGTGCTGTATCGCTGTGTGACATAATTCAAGGCTTTTATTTTTTTTTTTTGAAATTTATAACTCTGGTGATTTAGATATTGACTTTAAAGATCTTCCTAGACGAAAATTTATTATATTATCTCTCCTTCATGTCAGAAAAGTACATACTGTGAAATTAAAGTAACACACCATTTCTCAGAAAAAGAAGCTAGTCTGTGCTCTAGCTTTATTGGGGGGGGAAATCTTTATCACAAAGTCATCTAAATATGTTTTATAAATGTACATGTTATGTTTGAAGAAGATTGTGACCTGAAAAGAAATAATTTATACACTGTTATGCTCTTTGAAATATGTATTTGTATACAGTATTGTACGCATATGTGCTAGTATTTTAGATTCCCACTAAACCCCGTAAGACTGCTTCAGGAATTCACATACTAAATAGAAACATTGAGTATTTTTTGTTTTATTTTGCATAGAAGTACCTTACATTATAAATTCTAACAACAAGCAACTCCCAGAGGATGCACCTACAGCCCTGTTTTTGTGCAGATCAGAAGTGCAATTCTAGTTGTGCACTTTCTCTGTGCTTTGGTTTGCATCTTGGGGTGGTCTCAGAACTGTGGATTGAGTTCCTTTCCAAAGAAATGAACCTGGAAGAAGAGATCCAGAAGTGTGTTCAGCACACTCCAGTCACTAATGAGTACTCATTGGTCATTCACTCATCAGCTTAAAGCTCCTGAAACCTGTGATGTGGGTATTGGGCTCTCAGTACCAAAGGTTCCACTCTGTGGGTCTCTCCTATTGTTATGCGCTGTTTGCTAATACAGGCAGTGCCAAAACAACCCAAAATCTATATACTTCAGACATCTTAAAAATTCTCATTAGTATTTTTTGGTTCATGAACTGTGCAGAGGCAGTTTATCACAAACGTTTGAAAGATGAAATTTGTGCTGTGTTGGTTGATTTAGAATGTGTATTCAGATCAGATGGTAAGCTTCATATCCTGATTAACTGAGAGTGGGAATGGAATATTTATGTTTATAAATTCACAGTTCGTTTTCCACAAATATTCTCCAGTGGTCACTTAAAGTTCATTGTTTTATATATTTCTATCAAAAAGCAAGTTTGTTGTAATAGTCAAACACAAAAAGGTTTATGATTATAAGCACTGTGAGGGAAAAATAATCTTCTTAGAAACGGTTTAACATTCTTTGGCCAGGACTAATTTGTTCTGCATGCTTTTTCAGCAACATAAAACATAGTTTTGACTGTTTCAATAAACATTTAGAATGTTAAAATATTAATAATCGCAGGAAAACTGATTATCTTTACTTGAAAAAACAAAATGTTAACAATGGCTGGAGGAATCATTGTCTTTTTGCATAATGGCATGAACTGTAGCCACACAATAAAATACCAAAAGAGAAGACTTTTTAAAATATCTTTTTTCTAACATAACACATTTTACATTGTTGAAAATATTGTTTTTCAAAATGTCTGTTCCTATTTAACTTTATATGTTATTTGCCTCATCCAAACACAACTGTAAAATGTCTTATGGGGATTTTTCTATTAAGATACCATACCTGCTTAGATAAATGAATAGAAGTGAGAATGCAGGAGAAACTGTAACTGCCTGCTCCCATTAAAAATTTGCCAAATGTGCACAAGCCTTAATGGATGTCACAAAAGCATGGACTTTTTAGGCCTCACAAGAAATTATAGGCGTCGCAAAGAGCATTCTCTATATGGATACATTTTAGTTTAATCTTAGTTCTTAAACAAAATGTATTGGCAGAAGAACAAGCACTTTATCCTGCAATTTTGTTTTACATGATGCTTTGTTGCTGGGTCTCTGCATAGGTAAAGTAGCTCACCAGCACAAAGCCTTTTGCAGAACTGTGGTCTTTGCACTGCTTTAAAGAAAGTGATCTTTTTATCTAATCCATATTCAAGAGATTTAGAGGTTGAATGGCTCAGTTTATCAATGGTAAGCATAAAGCAAAACAATTACCAAGCTATATAAAATCAGTCGTGTTGTTTGGCACCTTTTATTTCCCAGCATTCAGATAGAATTGTTGTGACATCAACTTTTGCTGACATACCTCAAAAAAATACATGCTTTAAGTTCTTGTGTAATGAATGAATATGCCCATTACTCATACACTTTTTTTTTTTTTAATATTGCCTTTTATAATTCTATTTAGAACTTGCCTTGAAATAATACTTTCTGGAAGAAAGCTTTTTAGGACATTCAAATTAGATATACCCAAATAAATGCTTGTAGTTTCAAGTCTATCTGACAGCTACACGTGAAACTAGTCATCCTGTTTCTTAATGTCTAGAACAGAATTAATATAACATTGGTCCTAGAATGGGTTATGCCTTTTCCAGGCTCTGTGGAAGAGACAATGGGCCTGAGTGCATTTTTATACCTCCATGGTAGATATTAAGCATTTGTAGCCTTTCCTGTGTTTGAATTATATTTGGCTATGCTGTAGCATTGTACATTCCCTTATTGACAAAAATCACTACAAACATTTCAGCAGAAAAAAAAGAAAACAATAGTATTTTTTTTTGGTGCATATTCATATTAGCCTAATGATACCAGCATATGCATGATAAGGATAAAAAAGGAATGCAGTCACAGCACTGTGAAGCTGCTTGATACTGGTGTCCATCTAGCTCCATGTCTACTTTCTGACAGTAGCCAGTATTTGATGCTTTGAGAAAGAGTGGAAGAAACACGTTGAGAGAAATATGATTGTGCACCATCTGCCAGGTTCTTACCACCTTCCTGATCTAAAGTTTGCATCCAATTTACTGTGTTAGTAGCCACCAAAGCACCTCTCCTTCCTGAATTTTTCTCATCCAGATGTAGTGTCAGGACCCTTCAGGTCAGTTAGCTCCACACCTCTTATTTAAAAAAAAATAATTAAAAAAAAAGATATTTATTTTTCTCCAGAAGATCATATTTTAGGCTCATAATCAAAATCTTTGGTGTGTGCATTTTTTTCATATATTTCCGAGACGAAACTTTAAATCACAGCACCAAGGCAATCAGATCCAGCTTTTTACTGGTGCAAAGCACTATGCAGAGCGAGGTCACATCAGTCCTGTGTACTTGTAGTCCACCCGCTTCGAACTGCAGCCTGGTGGCACACTGCAAACTCACCTTCAACACTGATGCTGAACAATGACTGGAAGAATATGAATCATGACCACCCCCATGCCATCTTTGCTGAAGGGCTGGAGGGAAGAAAGCAAGAACTTTAAAAGACTGGATTAAATATAATTGTAGGCATTGTCATGCCTTAAACTACTGCAGCAAGATCTGCCAAAGCTTACCTATCCTTTCCACTGCTGAAAAATATAGTCAAAATGGTTGCTATCAGCTCTGGTTTGATAAGGTAACAAGATTATTATGCACACAGGTGATATAGCATGAGATTTTCCTTTTACAGAAAATAGCAGGATTTTCTGCATGAGTTCCAGAATTCCGTATTCTTTTTGATACAGGAACAAAGTACTGTGCTTAAATGAATGAAAAATGGAGTATGTGTTTCTGTGTGAGGTACTTATTATTCATAATGCCAGGTGGATGCCATTCTGATCAGGATGCAGAACAGAAGAGGGGAGAATGGTGTGCAGCTGCATGGTTAAAATCGTGTTATAGATGTGAGAGTACATTTTGAACTAGGCAGTGCTACTAAGGAGGTTAAATTTCCCCAGAGCCAGGACAAGAAAGTCTGCGGAGCTTCTACTTTTGGAACTTACTTCTTACTTTGTATGGAGACTTGCAGCTGCATCAGTAATGCCTTCCTTTAATACTTTCTGTGGACATATACAGGAGTCTAGTGCACTTCTTCAGAAATGTAAAGAAAGTAGAGCTCTCCTTAAAATTTAGCGCTTTACCATTTCTTTTTGCTTCTGCTCCTTCACAGAAGATATTGTTCCTATGAAACTGGGTCATAGGATAAATGCATTAAAAAATGGAAAATGAGTGTTTTTTCCTAAATTAGAGATGTTGCAGTTGATCCCCTTTTTCTGTTATAAATGGAACTCGGGGGCCTAACTTAGGACTGTTGATCCTTCTCTGTAGGCCAAGACCTGAAGTGTTGAAAGTATTAACATACTGAACCTTGCAAATATCAGGACTCTTTGTAGATCTGGCTCCATATGCAAAGTGTTATTAACAAGGAGAGGACAGTGACCAGAAGACAGGCAGATCCCAGCCATCCCTGGCAGACTGCACCAATGCAAGCAAATGAGTGGCTTTCGAAGGCTTCTTACCCTTGAATTATTAAAACAATTTCTTAATTTTGGTAATGTAGCAAACTATTTCCTTGACCATTCTTTTGGAACAAAGAACAAATCACGTAAGGGACTTTGCAGCTGAAATAAACACTGAGGGGACTGGCAACACAGTCATAACATGAGCTCTCTGGCTATCTAGCTTAATACTAGTTCAGCAAAACAATTAAACTGGTAATTGTCAGTGACTAGGAAATATAACACTGTTACAATACTCCAGCTACAGAATGGAGAGTATACTGCAGTGAATAATCCAGTTATGAATACCGACCAAGTAAGGCAGTAATAATATAAGCCTGTCTTCTCATTTTGAAAGGCAGTAGGGTGCTCCAATGCCATGAACAATGACTGCAGTAAGCTTTGAGACCAGCTCCACGGAGCCCAGCAAAGACCTTGGTTCCATGTTATTGCCCCTCTGATTTGGTGCTAGGACTGCCTAGCCCAGGGCAGAGATTTTAATCCTAAAGCTGTACATTTTTTGCCCTAAACTTAGGTCCAACCAGATACAATGTCTGCTAAAAAACACTGTGAAATTAATCTATTTCTAATCTATTAATTAGCAACAGCTTTCAACTACTGATCTTTAGCACCAGTGTTTTGACCCCGACTGGAGGAATAAGATAGCTCCATTCTACAGGATTTCTGCAGAAAGTATTGCTGGTTACACATAGGAAGCACCAGATTCTGTCACTCCTTAAGTACGTTCAGATTTGGCAATGAGAAAATCAATGTGGCCATTGTCTGAGAAATGTCACGTTTTAGTGAGAATGATGTTGCCAGAATCTGGCCAACACTTGCAGCATTTGGCACTAAGTTACAGGAAAACATATACAATCAAATGGGAGAAAACGCAGGGTAAACTTGAATATTAAAAGCTTAACAGAGCCACATATTACCATGTTATGTGTTACTTTCCTTGCAACCAGATCTTCTGGGACAAAGAGTCAGAAAAGGAAATATAACACACAAGACATGGTGGCAGAATGAGATCTTAAGTAGAATATATTTGGAAACAAAAGCAGAATAGGTGAAGATGGGTTTTATGTCAATTCTGTATGAAGACACAGTGAGGGTCCACTGTTCTTCAGACATTTTAGCAACTACATAGAATCACACAGAATCACAGGGTGTTAGGGATTGGAAGGGACCTCGAAAGGTCATCCAGTCCAATCCCCTGCTGGAGCAGGAACACCTAGATGAGGTTACACAGGAAGGCGTCCAAGTGGGTTTTGAATGTCTCCAGAGAAGGAGACTCCACAACCTCCCTGGGCAGCCTGTTCCAGTGCTCTGTTACCCTCACTGTGAAGAAATTTCTTCTCCTATTTAAGTGGAACTTCCTGTGTTCCAAGTTGTACCCATTGCCCTTTGTCCTATCATTAGTTGTTACCAGAAAGAGCCTGGCTCCATCCTTGTGACACTCACCCTTTACATATTTATAAACATTAATGAAGTCACCCCTCAGTTTCCTCTTCTCCAAACTAAAGACACCCAGCTCCCTCAGCCTTTCCTCGTAAGGGAGATGCTCCACTGTATCATCTTTGTGGCTCTGCACTGGACTCTCTCCAGCAGTTCCCTGTCCTTCTTGAACTGAGGAGCCCAGAACTGGACACAATATTCCAGATGCGGTCTCACCAGGGCAAAGTAGAGGGGAAGGAGAACCTCTCTCGACCTACTAACCACCCCCCTTCTAATACACCCCAGGATGCCATTGGCCTTCTTGGCCACAAGGGCACAGTGCCGGCTCATGGGCATCCTGCTGTCCACCAGGACCCCCAGGTCCCTTTCCCCTACGCTGCTCTCCAACAGGTTGTTCCCCAACCTATACTGGAACCCGGGGTTGTTCCTGCACAGATGCAAGACTCTACGCTTGCCCTTATCATATTTCACTAAATTTTTCCCCACCCAACTCTCCAGCCTGCCCAGGTCTCTCTGGATGGCAGCACAGCCTTCTGGTGTGTCAGCCACTCCTCCCAGCTTGGTGTCATCAGCAAACTTGCTGACAGTGCACTCTATTTCCTGATCCAAGTCGTTGATAAATATATTGAACAATACTGGTCCCAGTACTGACCCTTGAAGGACTCCACTAGATACAGGCCTCCAAGTAGACTTTGTCCCATTGATCACAACTCTCTGTCTTCTTTCCTTCAGCCAGTTCACAGTCCACCTCACTACCTGATTGTCCAGGCCACACTTCCTCAGTTTAGCTGTGAGGATGCTGTTGGAGACTGTGTCAAATGCTTTACTGAAATCAAGATAGACCACATCCACTGCTTTGCCATCATCTATCTGACATGATTCAATTTCATATCTGGGCTAAACCCTTTTAACTGAAAATTACAAATAATCCTTCTCTGTCCATGCATTATGACAGGAAAAAGGTGAATTGAGGAACTTTTCTCCCTTAGTTTTGCTCTGAGCATCAGCCTAGATCTTTTGAGGAACGCTCTTCCCAAGTGAAAAGATGAGAAGCAGTAGTCAGCCTGTGCTCTGCCTGCTACGTATCTTGCACATGCAGCACAAGCCATGCAGAGATGAGGCTGATAACCTGTTCATAAAGTTTTCATTTCCATAACATTACAGAGGAATCACACCATACTCAACTAGAGCACATGAGGGGTCTCCAGGATGCTTTTGTGTAGGCCCGACTTTCGCCTCTTTATTCCACTACAGCTGGATGATGATGAAAGCACAATCACAGCATTTGGGTTTTTCTACAAATGAAGAATGGTCAGGACAGCTTTGCCTGAAAACCCAGGTGCAGACATTAGATAATATACGTTATAACTTGATTTTAAGTTGCTGTAATATTGCTAATGAAAAGGTTATGCATAAATGGTAATTCATTATGTCTGTCACAATCAGCTGAAAAAAAATTATCTCTGTTGCTATAGCTTCTATAAAATGATTAACAAAGTGACAGCTTCAGAAAATGTTCTTCTTAGATCTGGAATGATAAAATTGCAGTATAATCTGCATTATGCTGTATAGGAAAAAATAGAACATACTGTAATATCAGAATTAGCAAAAGCCAGACTGAAAAGCTTGTGTAGGGCATTAAACACAAGAATTTAATGACTTTTGGATAGCATTATGCCTTCTTAACAGTTCAAAATATGCATAACATGATAGACTGACTTTTAATAACAAAACAATACTTCTATTATACTATTTAATTTCTATTTAATTTATTCAAAGCTAGAAAACATTAAATATTAAAATATAAATAGATTTGAGAAACAAGGAAATAATATCCATTGAATGAAAGAAAGCACTTAAAAACACATTAGGAAAAAAGTGAAGAAGCAATGTTCAAATGTGAAATTCAAATGCTCAGCACAGTGAGCAATACTAAGTGTACAGAGACCTGAGTTTTGCTTCTCTTTGAAAGGCTGTGGTGAAACAAGGAACCTGAAAAGTCAAGATAGCTGGCCATCTAAAGATTTCCCAGAAGCGGTGTAAGTGTTAAGAGGTTTAAAAATTCATCACAGCAAGGTGATCTTGGTGGCAGAAAAATTGCTCACGCTGAGACAATCTGCAGTATGCAAAGGAGAGTCCTTACTTACTTACTTGCTTACACTGTCTGCAACCAAGAGCAGTCAACTATTTCTAGACGATTAGGAAGACACATTGACCATATTACCTTCTAATGTACAGCCCACTAGCAAGCAAGGGCTCTACTTCAGGAAGTCTTGATTGGCTTTGAGAGTTAGTAAGTAGCCTCTGTCTGCCTGTCTACAGCTCCAGGAATCCAAAGAAATTCACTGGTAGAACTGTGACTTTATTGCTGTCTTTTAGTCTATGCTAAGTGACAGAGAAGGTCAAGAACATAATCTTGGAAAATGGGTTACCAATCTAACCAGTACAGGAAGATCAGCGTTTTGTAGACTTTGTTTAATATGTCTGTACATAAAACTCCTCGCCTGACAGTTCCAAGATGAAGAAAGGAAGGCATCTTTAGACTGGCATTCGCTCTGGTGTGATTTTTTCCTGAGAACCACAGGCAGGCGAATAGTATTTTATCTTTTAAGTGCCGTAGTTATCAGAAGAGTCCACATCAATCTGCTATTGCTTTTTACATACAGTGGTACACAGATGATGTCCCAAAGTTCAGATAATACACAGTGGGTTAAAATTTGGGTGGAAGTATGGGCTACAAAATATTACAAAACCAATCATTATCTGAATAGTTTCAAAGAAAACAAATGTCTGTATTTAGTTTATTTTGATGGTGGAGGAAATGGGTGGGGGGAAGAACAGCCACACTTTTCAGATTCAGAACCTTTTTTTTTCTTTTTTTTTACTATTTTTGTTTTGGAAGAAAAAACCTAACTAGTTACAGTTGTTCAGAAGCAAGAGTGCCTTTTTATTTTAAGAAGTATGCACTAAAATGAAGTTAAATTTTCAAGTTTAGAAATTAATCTTTTCAAAGTTATGTTTAATTTTACTAACATTTTGCCTAACCTCCAGAGTCTACCTTCTTCCCTAAATCTGTTCAATATCTTGCCCTATTTTGGCAGGACTGGGATTTGTTTACTTTTTAGCTGCTTTTTATTCACATGTGGCTTTGATTTCGTAGGTTTTCATTTGAAGTGAAGATGTTGTCTGTATGCAATGTTTTTTATGTTCTGGGTAGTTCAGCACTTCTAAAATGTTTGTTGGTAAAGGTTGGTTTCGTTTTCTTTTGTTTCTGGATCAATTACCCACTGATTTGTCTTATCCCCAAGAAGGTCCACTGATCCTTATACTTTGCTGTTTTTTTCAGGAGGATGTAGCAGTGAATTTTATGCTTGGTTACCTTTGATATACTTGGCTAGATTTTTATTCTGTGCTTTCATAAAGTTGGAATGCTTCTTTAGTTTCCACGTCGTTAAATATTTTGGGTTATGATAGTTTCACTGAGACCAGAATTTGACCAACTGTGTTTTCCATGATTGGGATTTAGAGCCATTTGAACAAGAGAGTGAACAAAAGCACGTAATTAATAATAAATAGGCTTAATCACAGCAAGGACTAGTCCATTAAGTAACTCCGTAGAAATGAGAATCATATAGTGGCCAATGAAATTCTGAAAACTTAAAGCATGTCCTGATAAGGTATGAATGGCGGTCCCACTATCTCAGTATGAGTGGTTATTAGTAAGAAAGTGTATTTTTTTTCCTGTGTAGACTCCCCATTGAATATTTAAGGTCATGAATAAGCTAAGGCTCAGTTAATTTGATTAAGTTCACACTGTTGTATTAGGTCATGTAAATCTAAAAGGTTTAACTCCTGTCTCTTAGATCACAGGTTTCTCGCCTCCTGTTTATCGATATAGAAGACTGCATAGACACCTGCACTAACATAGTGATAGCATGACTTTACGGACAACACAGTAGTTATGAGTGAAGTCAGAGCTGTCAGCATTTTCCTTTTCACTCCTGGTTTCTCCGTGACAAGCACAGAAACATCACATTGAATTTCTAAACAAAAAGGTCAAAGCACAACATTCAGGAATTTGGTGCTGGGTTTGCTTGGCATAAGCCAAGAGCGATACTCTTCTGGAGGGGAAGTGCTCTGAATACTGTTGAGCTGGACCTTTGATTTCTGTTCTGTGTTCAGTCCTCACACATTATTTCTGGATTTGCTTATGTACAGTTTTGCTAGGACTAGTGGAGGAAAGTTAAATCAAATCAATGGTAGAATCTAAATTAAGCCTGGGTTTTGGCTAGACTCCTTTATGTAGTCCATTACAAAGCAAGTCTTTGCAGCCATGTGGTGAACATTTGGGTATTCAAGGTTATGAGTCACCAGGTTTGAAAATAATGTGCAATCTGAGCAATAATTGGTGTTTTAGAGGAAAACACAGGAAAACCTCTTTCCTTCAATCTTTTCCCCTTTTATCCACTGAATGTCATCTTATAGATGAAAGTGCTTTTCAGAATTTAGGCAGACTGAGGTTTAAATGAGGTCGGCTTGTTCAGCTTTCCTCCTTAAATTCCTGGCAACACTATACTTCTACAGGCACAATGACGGGCCTTATTATTCCCTTGACAGGTAATTTTCATGCAGAGGAATGGAAATTATGAGTTTGAACTAATGGTGCTTTCTCTCATTTCTCCATTAGAGAATTTTCCTCCCATAAAATAAGAACTCAGCATTTCGTATACAACGAATTGTCGTGAACTGGAGAGCTCAAGGTCATGAGCATAGGCTAAGGTCCTTTATATTATAACTGCTACCACCTCCAGTTCTTCATTATTTCATATCTTTTGTAGTGGTTGCCCTAATGCTATGCCTAAAACCCACTACAAAGATGGAGAGGGATAAATGCGAGTGGTACTCTGTTCCACTTCAGAGAAAAGATGAGGGAATCTCTATAGCACTTAAGTCCCTAACACACTTTGAAAATATTTTGCATTTGCTGAGGCAAGTCTCTTTCATGCTCACTAGCTGCAGCTCCTTCCTGAGGCTGTGGGTGCCTGAGAGGTTCTTACCAGGCTACGTTGCCTGTTATTTCCACAGCTTCATCAGTGGTTGGGACATTGCACCAACCTATATATTCTCACAGTGACTCTGTGTGTGTTTATTGCTTTTTCTTAAATGGAACAAAATATTCAGCTACCATTTGTTTTGTGGCTGATATGCAGAGACAGTTCTTTGAGAAAAGGAGAAAGAACATTGTGATCAGAATGCGGACTGCAGATACATCTTAGTTATGATTTGTGTTTTCAAATTTACACTTATTTTTCACTAGCTTGTCCTTCAGTTGTGAACATGTCAAACTGTCATGTATGAATAATACTGTAAATATATATGTTAGGATTTTATCAAATATAAGACTGTGTGAATTCTATAATACTGTTATTTAGATTGTGTTTTGTCAACTCGTTGTTTTTGCAATAGAAAAAATGTGTTACTCTCAGCTTCGATATAAAATTAGCCAATATTTAAATTCCTTAAAACATGTACTTTTATAGAAATAATCAGAATTAATATGTAATTTCACAATGGGCGTGTTAAAGCCATCGCTTAAGGAGTATACTAAAACTCTTAAGACCTTTCCTACAAATGCTGTTAAGGAGGACATGTTTTACAAAAGGCATGAATGACCTCTGCTTATAGTTACACTTCAGACATCCAGCTACATAATTGTGGGTAGCCAAGTTTTGAGAAGATTTTAGAGACAGATATATCAAAGACTGAGGCAAAGGAACATCCCTTTAGAGCTGTTGAGGATCTGGCCTTGGGCATTGTGTACATTCACTGGAAATGCTGATTTAGCCTCTCTGGAAAACTGAATCTGAGAGAGAGCAGAATGTAAACTACTTCTTCTAGTCTCACATGTTATATTAAGGCATATATTATTTCCCTAACATCTATGGAGAACTGGAATGTACTCTTACTAAATGCAGGCTGTGTATGGGTAGGGAAAGCAGCCACTCTTAATTTCTAAACTAGTTTAAATACTGCTGTGCTTTTAAAAAAAAAGTAAAAATTGAATTCAGTTGAAAAAAAATATTCCTAAAGTTGCCATCATTTTATGCTCAGATGTTTGGCTCTTTCCATGAGCATGCACACATTACAAGCAGGCAGGGTTACAAAACATTGGAAGCTGTGTCCCTCAAAGCAGACATTTTTCCTACTGTCCTGTCATCAGTTTTCTGGACGTGATGCAGGCTCATTAAACCACTGAGATTGAAACAAGTAAATAAATAAGTAAAAGCGTAATTCAGCAACACTCCTTTGACAGCAGCCCTACAGATACAGCACCAGAAAACAAATGGAATCAATCATTAACTACACATTTTGCTGGACTTAATGGAATCTGGGAACAATGCTAAGGTGGACAGGGTGTAGTAAGTGGTGATGAATGTCAGGATAAAGGGACAAATTTAGCTTTCAGACATATCTACTGCACATTAACTCTGATTTGTCTTTAGATCATACAAAGAAGACAACTTCAGGGACTACATGATGTGCCCAACTCTCATAAATCAATATACTGCCTATTGAACTATTGTAGCTTTGCTGATTTAGATAAAGAGCAGATCTACTCCTGTATTTGTCGTGCATCCTTAAGAGCAAAGTTTTCCCAAGAAAGAACTGAAACTAGAACTTTCTAAAAACCTACAAAGTACGTATGAATCAGTAGAGAAGGACATGAGGCCAGAATCGTTCAAAGTGTTCCCAGACCAGAAGGCTGTACTGAAGATCTTACAGGCAGTATTGATGTACGATTAATTTCTGGGTAGAGATTAATATCAGTGTATTTATCTCATAAAGCCATAAAGCCATAAATTATTTTGAATCCTGGCTGTATTAAAAAAAAATCAGCTGTTCCTTTTCTTGTACAAAACCATTTGAAATGGTAATGGAAAGAATTGCTTTAATTAATGGTCTCTTGGATCAAAAGGTTAGACAAGCTAAAGATACCCACAAATTACTAATTGCTGGTATGCAGAATGGTGTTGTAAATAACATTTTTAAAGACAGAAGTGAAGCATCATGGATCCATTTTTATGACTGGCAGATGTTCATCATGATTTCTAATAACTTCAAGTACACTTCTTTTTAACCCATAATTGATTTATTTTTTTTTTCAGATATTGCTGTGGCACTCCTCCCTAAAGTAACTAGAGAATGGAACTAATATTAACAACTTATTTATTCAGATTTTTTTGGATGAAAACTTTGTTACCTCATCCCTTATATATAACACACAGATGTTTTCAGGCATATTCTCTATGCTCATGCAAGTGGAGGGATGAGACACAATCCCTCGTGATTTACCACTAGTTCATTCAGGATTTTAGAAATGAGGTTAAATTCATTGAATTTGCACCCCAGTTGGGTTACAGGAAAAGAAAGCATGCTGTGTGGTGGCCTAGGGAATGGTAAATGTAAATGTCTGGAGTACACACAGATGTACTAAGGAAGCTGTTATGTACTGGACCTGTTATGATGTGCTTTTTACATGAACAGAAGGGTATACATTGTCTTTAATTCATACACATATAAGTAATATGAAAAGAATAAATAAACACCTCTTAAAGGAAGAGTAATAATCAAGAATTCATTCAGTAACAGCAAGTTTTGTTTGCTGATTCTGTTTATTTCATTTACTCTGCTCCACCATTTTAGGTATAAACCAATTTTCTAAATGAATATAAAACTTCAGTTGTTAGCCAGGATCTGTGTCACCGGGGAATTTATGTCTATCAATTTTGATGATGTTTATGAATGGACTTTTTATTTTAGAAAAAAAATCTTTAAAAATCACTTCAAATGAATGCAATTACTTAAAAACAAATTGTATCTCACTTGCATCTTAATGAAGGACAAATAAAATCTGTGACTACTGAATTTCTGTTTAATTCACAGGTATTTGAATGATTAGCTTTCAGAGATACAGTGTAGTTTTTATGATTCTGATTGCTTCTGGGCAGACGATGCTTGATCTTCAGGTTCTGTTTAATGAATGTAGAAAAGTACATTGCTTAAAGCCTCCATAACTAAATAAAGGCTGAAGTGCCTGTGCTATTTGTTTAAGAAGGAGTAATTATGCCAATTTCTTCCTGTAGAGCTTCTTTAAAATCTCTCTTTGGCAATTTATTGTTTAGAAAGCTAAAGAGCAATTTTATGAATTCAGGATATTCACTTAGAGAAATGCTGCTCCTACTTCATTTTTCTTTAGGTAAAAATATTTGTATTATCGTTAGTTTCATCTCTCTTTATTAGAGAAAGAAAATCTATTATATATGTATATATATACAAAAGCTACATAGATGAAAAATGGAAACAGTGAGAGAGAATTAAAACTGACAGGAAATTCTTTCTTTTGGTGTAGTCGTGTTTTTGTTCTTGTTTTTGTTTTTGTTTTTTTGTCTTTGTTTTGTTTGTTTGTTTGTTTTTTGTTTTTTGTTTTTGTTTTTTAACCAGGAATAAAAAGTTAAACCAGTATTCAGAACTCTTGCAAGCTACAGAGGGAAAGTTTTAACAAGGATACAAATTTTCTCTTAGAGGATTTAACCAAATTCTAACATAAATAAGGAAGAATAGATTAGTGGGTTTCTTGTCCATTCTGATGAGGCATCTGCTGTTGAAAAGACAGACTATTTGGGTTAGACAGACCTCAGAACTACCCTAAGGGCAAGCCTTACATCCTTAAGAATGTCACTGAAATAAACGCATTTGGATGGAAAACAAAAACAAACAAAAAGACCTCACAAAAAACCAAACGGTGCAAAGCAATCAGATGTGGGAAAAGTTATCTCATTTTGCACTGAAATCTTTTTAACCTGGGAGAATGGTGATTTTAACTTCATGTGCAGGTTGCAAAGCCCCAAAGGAATTTGAGTTTGCTGGACAATTTGATCCTTGAAGTTAATCTCTAAAAAAACACTAATAAATGCAGATAAAGACCAACAGAAAAACAGAACAATCTTGTGGCTTTAATAGCTTGCTTTCCAGAATTTGTTCTTCCTTGCTGTCTCACAAGGTTTCTGGGGTTTAGCCTGAGGCTCTCTTGAAGGAAAGCAGCCTAATCCAATCTCTTATCATATTAGTCTTTGAGGAAAAGAAAACTTAAATTCCATATGTATATATTTTAACAATATTTATCTGTCATGAGGAGAAGAAATGTGCCTGGGTAGCTGTGCCTGTGTTGTGATCATTGAAGATCTTTTTCGAAAGAAATAGACTAAGAAGGGAAGGATTAGTTCATGATTCAAGTCTAAGAGTGGGACACTGGATCTTTTATCAGTCTATGGCTCTGTAATACATTTGCTGCATAGGCTTAGGAAAACCATTACAGTTTCAGAGCTGTCTACACCTCAGGACAAACACATGCAAACACACACACAGCTCAGAGGAGGAAACTATTTCTTTTCCACCTACTCTTTTATCCATCTCTCATAGATAGCCTGAGTTAGGGTCTGTCTCTTTCAAGTCTTTGCACAGTACCTAGCATAGCAGCCACTGGGGTTGCTCAGTTCTCCTGTTTTTAACCTGCAAATAATGTAAACAAATATTTATACAAATATATATACACATACATATGTATGTATATATATATAAGGGGGTGGAGGAGAAAAAGGAGAGTGTAAGGTTAAGAACTCATTTGCCTGTCAGCCTGGCCTTAAAAAGAAGTAACAGAAATGGAAGGATGAAAGGACAAAAAGGGAATCTCATATTTATTATCCTGTAAAAAACCTGTGAAAACACCAGCCAGTTTTCACTTTATTTCGTTGAGCTCTCAGCTGTCTAGAGCAGGGCTTCTTTAGGGAGAACTCTGCTGGATTTTCCTGTACTGGTTTGCTGGATGGAAAATTCCTCCCATTGACAATGGGACATCTTTGCTTGTTCATCTATCTAAAACCAAAACAAGGGAAAAAACAGTCTTAGTTAATAGTTACATGTTTTTCACCTGTTTCTGATGGAAAGGGAAAGTAATTATATGAGCCAAGTGTGCTTTTGTGGGCAACTCGTTTTCATATAGGGCACACCAAGATTTGAAGCCAGAAACTCCATCTCGCCAGCCAACTGATGCAGCTACAGCTACAAAAAGCATTGCTTGTGCTGGTATGGCTCTAATAACCTTGATCTGTGGTAGTCCTGTGCTGCTGCCTTGGTAAACAGCATGGACCCATCTGCTTTTGGTTGTCAGTAGTGCCAACACCAGCATTAGCTCTGCTAAACCGTTGAAGCAAGGTTGGATTCTTTTATAAACATTGTAAGACAAAATACTGGAGAAGCACAAAAAAAAGTGAGTGATAGATAATATGTTTTAATGTTTATATATACAGATAAAAAAATATGCATATTTTATATATGCATATATAATTATATATGCATATTTTATATGTGCATATTTTATACATGCATTTAAATAAACTTTATATACAAACACATCCACCTATCTATTTTTCCGAGTAAAAGTAAACATCTAAACAGGAAACAACTTTCTAATGTCAGGGTTTTTTTACCAGGACTCAGAAATCAAGAATCTTAATTTATGTAAATTACACATTCAGCTGTCAAGAAGTAGTAAAAATTTGACAACTCTCAGCATCAATATCAGTCCTTCAGAAGTTTCTCCTAATGTATTACTGATGCAGCATCAACAAAGATGTAAACCTATGGTGCTGACAAATTATTACATATAATATAAAGTTTCTGACACTGTAGTTCTGATAGAGGTTGGAAATTCTGAAATAAAACTTACCATGATCAAGGACAGCATTATGGAGTGGGAGCTGTCTCTAAATATTTTGCATGGATATTTGCTGTAATATTCTAAAGTAGAAAAAACCCACAGATTTTAGTACAGCACACAGTACTGTTCTCTACACAGTTCGTTTTGAGGATGATTCCAGACAAGTCATGACATGGTTTCTGTTGTTTATGTTCTGCTAAAATAAAGCAAAGGCAGGATTTTTGTATTTATATAAAGCAAAAAAAAAAAATAATAACTTTATGAATTTTCCAGTTTAATTTCTCGTGAGAATTAGGAAATTTCAGCGTCTTCATGTCTTGTTTTCTATGCACATATGGAGATTGAGCACTTCTGGATCCTTCTCCTTATTACTAGCAAATTACTTCTCCTGTTAGTTTGCTGCTTCTTTCCTCTGAACTACTCCAAGGAAACTCTCTGCTTTTCTTGCTGAAGAGGATCTAAACATGGACATTCACCTCTGTCTATTCCCACACATTTCTGCTACTAGTCAACAATATAACGTATAATTGTATGTATAAGGCAGAGGCACATCTTATGAGTGATAGTTCCTCAGTGTCAGGGAAGCACATGCCTAGAAGTTATCTGTGAATAATCAGGAAGACTGGAAGGAAAAGTAAAGGGTCGGTGGCAAGGAGAAGCACAGCTGTACTTTTTCCTTTGAAACGGCCAACTCTTTTCTTCTTTAATGAGTCTTCTGATGAGGGATCAAGTCTCCCTCTTCAGATATCATACTTCAGAGTCCACGTGTGTGTGTGAAAAGAGCAGGGAGAGAATAAACATTTCACAGTGAGGATGACAGAACACTGGAACAGGCTGCCCAGGGAGGTTGTGGAGTCTCCTTCTCTGGAGACATTCAAAACCCACCTGGACGCCTTCCTGTGTAACCTCATCTAGGTGTTCCTGCTCCGGCAGGGGGATTGGACTGGATGATCTTTTGAGGTCCCTTCCAATCCCTAACATTCTGTGATTCTGTGATTCATGAAACGTCCATCTCTGGCTTGAACAAACATCTGCAAGTGAGTCTCCTAGGAGGCTGTCTTTTATAGACTTTTTCCTGGTGTGTCCCTCTAGTCTGCCTCAAAGAAGACCTTAGCTATGTTAGTATTTATATCTGCTTTTGCAGCCCAGGCAGTGCCAAGTACCTCAGGTGTTCCAGCCAACTGCGTATTATTCCAGGCTGGTTACAGAGTTCCTCTCCTGTGGTTTTTGTTTAAACCACTTCCACCACATAACACAGAGAGCACAGCTGTGAGGGGAACATGTGATCACCTGATAAATTATAATGGTTATCTGCTAGGCTTGGTGCAGTGACTGGAGACAGAAGCTCTTAAAAACGGTGCTGATATTTTAATTATAATCTAAGGATTTGCAAAGAGGAAGAGAAATTCACTCCTACTCACCTGTAATTGAAAATGTAAATACTAATTAGTTGGTGTTGATTTCTCAAAGGTAAGTGTTTGCCTGCCTGTGATGCTACATGTGGCTGATGCAGCTGTAAGAGAGGCAGGCCACAGCTGCAAGCATCCTACCAATGCAGCTCATCAGGTGGTGCTCATTGGAGGCTGGCCCAGAGGAAGGTACATTTTCTTAAAAATTATAAACACTGAGGCTAACAGGTGAAACTTCAGAGAGTTTTGAAATGTTACTAGACATGTTTATTCAGAAAACTGTTTTTAAGGGGCCTTCATAAGAAGGTGGATGTACCGTCATGGCTCAGAGCATCCCATCCAGCCCAGTCACCTGTCTCCAGCAGCAAGTAGTGGTAGGTGCTGAAGAGTTTTCTCTCACAAGAACTGTCTGTAGAAGTGTGTTACAGGGACATGCAGCATAGCTATTACCATTTAGTATTCAAGCATGGAGAGAGGATGACAGGATGATTGCTGCCAGATATGCTCACTGTCTGATATTGAGTTTTGGCTTAATGTGAGATCTTTATTTGCTTGTGGATGTTTAGAGATAAACTCCATGAAGACCTTCAGCATCTGTTCTTAGCTAGAAGGGTGTAGGTCTTGCATTCAAATAAGAAAGCAATTTGAGAGATTATCACGATTTCAGTATTATTCAGAAGTTACAAATTTCTGAAGAATGCAGCTAGCCAATGTTCTACACCTGGTGTTATTTCCAGAAGGAATAAATTACTATTGTTGATGCGTAAAGCCTCCAGCTCTCTAAAAGCAAACAAAATGCTGGTGCCATAAATCTGCAGTCTGCAGTTGGGACTGATAGAACTATGGTTAGCTAATTCAGAAGGAAAGAGCAGACCATGCGAGGAAGTCATCTGTTGTAACTTTAACGTGTTTTTCAGGTTTCTGTTGATTTGATTGAAGTATTTTGGCGTTGAGGGGGAGTCAGGAAAGAGGGGAGTGACAGGTGCTACAGTATGACAGATTCTGGGCTCTTCTTGAATGGGTCATTTCACTGGACGGAATATAGTTATCCCCAGACATGCAGACATTTTACCCTTCAGGTTATGAAATTATAAAATATGAGTAAGGCTGAATTCAACTGGGTTAGCAATAAAAAAAATAAAACAACTTTGCTAGAGTTGAGCACACAAGCATTGCACAACCTTCTGCCTCTCTAGTGTTTAGCAGCTGTTTATTTGAAATCATTTTATGCCCAAGGTTAAGATTCCATTTAATGACAATGAAATGTAGAAAATGTGAACTCTGGCCACAGGAGATTTGAGGATAAATTTCACTGCGAGAGCTAGATTTTTTTTTTCCCCACATCACAGTAACTAACCAGCACTGCTTACTTTTCTTTCAGTTCTTTATAGAATACGCTGTGATGGATCATATCACGTCTACTTAAGTAGTAACACAGCAAAATAGTGATTCAATAATTATTAAAATTCAATAGAATACTATGCCATGACTGCTGCTAGAGCATATAAAATATGAATAATATGGTCCATAAATATTTATCTGAGGTAAAAATCCTGACAACAGAATTCTTTTTAATCTAGCCGATATGCATATCAAGATCCATCCATGAAAAAATTCAGATGCTGCACTTTTTTTTTTTTTTTTTAATAAAAAGAGTAATTAATCATTAGAATAATTTGTCCAGGGGATGTTCTGGTTTCTCTGTCTCTTGGAATTTTAAAGTCAAGATTAAAATGTCAGCCTAAGAGATTTGCTGTAATAAACCACAGG
This sequence comes from Pampusana beccarii, assembly GCA_013399365.1. Taxonomy (NCBI): domain Eukaryota; kingdom Metazoa; phylum Chordata; class Aves; order Columbiformes; family Columbidae; genus Pampusana; species Pampusana beccarii. The sequence goes on from VWYH01008991.1 coordinate 246,990, forward strand.
TTATTTGACTTGATGCCACAATTAACAGGCAAACATCTCTAACTAATAAACAGGAAATTTATCTAGAAGACCTTATGTCTTCCTTTTGACCTTGCCACATCTAGCTTTATGGTGTTAGTCAGAACAAGCCTTTAACGACTTCAGAGATACCTGAAAAGAGTTAAAGCTACGGACCGGAGTTCCTCTGAGATGACTAGACAAAGTATTGGGCAACATGGTCTAGCTGACCATGCTCTGAGTGGTGGGTTTGGACTAGAGAATTATCAGAGGTCACTTCCCACCTCAGCTATTCTGTGGTTTTGGACATTTTTTTCCAAGATCAATCTTTAACCCTTCGGAACCAGCAGACCCCTGCCTGTCCTCGTACTAAGTGGAGCTTGGAATGCTGTAGAGGTCTTTCTTTAACAAGGACCCTCAGACCCTTCACAGATGCTCACTGTTTTCCAGACTGCAGCTTGACAGCCACAGTAATAGCCTATGTTGTCATTAAGTGGGCAGGAAAAATACACCTTCTATCTGAGCATCTCTGTCACTTATTCATTGTTGAGTCTTTATTAGTTACTAAAGAATGTAAATTCCCCCTCATCCCCCTCCCCCAACAAGTGGATAGACACAGGAATAAACCTACTAGTAAAATGGTGGAACAGCTGAGAAGATGAGGAGGCAATAATAGAGGTCCCATCCAGCCCTGACAGAGACTTAATAAAGGTCTTATCTGGTCGACTGATACTGCTTTGGTCAGTTTGTGGATGTGGGTACTGTCAATAAGAGGCAGCAATTTTGTCTTGCCACAGGCAGCTGCATGTGTTGTGGGAGCAATGGGAGTTGTGCAGAACCTGTCACCAAGTTCTCAGGCTGCTGTGTGGTGTTGTGTCTTACCTTGAGACTGGTGTAGTGCCCGGTGAGTGTTTCAGCTGCAAATAGCAACACATGGTCTAGCTGGTTGATGTGTAAACACATTGGAAGGCCCTCAAAGGCCAAAATGCAGAAGACTTTATACCTAACTGTTCTCCAAAGCACTTGGCTGCCTTGCTGGGCTGAGACTCCCAGTAAGCAGCTGGACACAGGTTATTTTCCCTTAGCAGCTATCTGGACCGTTAAAATGGAAGTTTACTGAAGGCAGTCTCCAATGATATATTGGTTTCACAGCATTTTGTTTTCAGCTGCTTCTCTCAGGTAACAGTTCTTCTAGATCTTCTAGGCTCCTTAAATAAAATATATTTCCTCTATAATTCTTCGCTGTCCCCTGAGAAGAGGAACAAGCATATGCCTGATGCAATAATTTTTATGCCACAAGTATCGTTACCAGGCAACCATCCCATGCAGCTTTGGCAGAACATAAACTTCTTCAGCCAGTAACGCTTCAAACACCTGAACCAAGATGTGCAGCAGAAAACATCAGAGATTTAGGTAACAAAGATCTTCAAAATCAACAAATTATTAAGGACAATTGCAATACATTAGCACTGTGGTTACCATGCACATTTTCCAAAATATTGCCACAAATGAGTGATGCTTACTTTCAGGTGAAAGGTATTTATAACTATTGCTGAGGGGAGGCATCCCAAACTCTCAGGTTATTAGTGATCTAAATATTTTTGTTATAGAAGGTTCGGTACACTCTATATGAAACTGGAAAAACATTCACAACTTCCATCCCCAACTAGAATAAAGGGACAGATGAGACACTTGCCAGGTCCAAAGAAATTTTCTCCTGTCAAGCACTACAGGTGCTCGTTTGTGTCAGCACAAAGCTGGTATAAAATTATCTTACATTACAGTGTCAATACTGAAAGGTCTTCCTTTTCACAGGCATTAGAATAGAATGTGTACTTTGCTCAGCTTCCAGATTTGTGGCTGTCAGGCTTTTTGGAGTTTATGCTGCTAAGCGGGTAATAAAGGTGAAGGATCAGAAGGTTTAGCACGTTGCAACTCATTTGGCTACAGTCAATTGACATCTGCTGAGGACTTGTTGTAGGGTATACTCATATATGCCCAGTGGATTAAAGTAACAGCAAACATAGTTCATGCAGAAACAAATCCAAATCCATGGGTACAGATACAGTGACGATCATACCGAAGGACATGAGCATCAGCCAAAGTAGGCCAGTCAGGTAAGCCATTTCAAAAAGGGTTCCCACCACCTGAAAATAGGCAATTTCAATCTAATCAGCCTTCCCTTTGCTTCTCTGCTGATCGAAGAAGTTGACATCATACAGGAACACAGCCTGGTCCATCAGATCTTCTCTTACTCCATAAATAGAAACAGGAATAAGGAGACCATTGAAAATGTGAACATAACTATATATAGTTACATTCATCAGGTTAAAAAAAAAAAAAGTCATGGAAATCAACAGGTAGCTGATAAATCTACTGGTATTAAAGGTCATTTATTTGCTCAATGCTGGTATCTGGTTTGCAAATGTAAATGTTATGGAGCGCATGTATAAATTATAGCGTGCAGAATCTTGCATATACAGAGGCCAAGTTTGTCCTTTCACATGCAAATGAATATCCAAGAGCCAAGAACAACAGTGCCTGAGGTCTATTCGACAGCTATGTGACGGAACAGGGTTGACAGGTCCAGTCCCTCAGATGCTGCAGATGCAGCATTCAAGTGTTTGAAGGCTTTATAGCACGTTGAAAAAGCCAGAAGATGAGGGCTGACCAAAAGAATGACTCAAAGGCACAAATTTCTCTTTCTTTTTGATTTCTTGAAGCTTATTCCAGGTAAAAAGTTCCTAAGAAATAATCCTAGCTACCAAAATGAATCAGCTTTCACAAAGGCATTTAAAATACGTTTATAAATGTTGCCTTTTGTGCTCTGTGGGGAGAAGAAGTCATAAAGTCACTAATTCTATTTTGATCTTTCACACAAAATTTATTTGAATGGCCTTTCCGCAAATCCAAAAGGAAGAAAACAGTATGTTATTTCCTTCAGCATTTTTATAGTTCTAGGCCCTGCCTCCTGTCATCATGTATCACGTCTTAATGCGAGATTTGCACTGGGTTTGTGGATTCTGGCTTTTTGAAACTTAATTGTACCAATTTTATTGCCTGTTAATAAACATTTACAATGAAATCAATTGAACTGTACAAATAACCGTAATCAAAATGAATCTCCTGCTTTTTCAGTATCCTACAATAGCAGGTTCACATAATGATAAACGTATTGATGCAGATGTTTCCTGAAACTTTCTGCAGTGCTTTCAATCTATACACAATATACGTGTTCTCATTTTTTATTTAAAATCTTGCATATTTATGAATCTCTTTTCCTGGTGATATGCCAGGGCACCTTGTTGCCAAGACAAACAAAACAAATGACAAAATTGTCTAATTGTTTTTTATTTCCTTCTAGTACAAAAGAGATCATTACAGTATGGCTTGTTCACATAACAGGGCTATAGATTTTTTTTTCTCCAAATTATATTCTGGATGTATTATTTTAAATATGATTCTTCATGCAGAAATGCCTGCTTCTAAGAGCTCTTCCTGTGGCATTAAAAGTAATACAAAATGTTATTTAAAAGGTGGACCACTGACAAGTTTAGTGTTTCTTTGAAGAATTGTCATGTTTTAGAATGATTTAGGGTAGCACTGATGCCTGCTAATCTGGACACTGTGCTGTTCCTGCTCATTATTGCAAACAGGGCCATAAAACTCAGCTAATAAAATGTTCTACTGCACAGATGAAATATTGCAGGCTTTATTTCCTCTTTTTTGTGGGTGTCTGTCAATCTTAAAATTACATACCGTGCTTGCTTATCTTTGCTGTTAATTTTTCTTTAAAAAAAATCATTTATTTTCCCCAAATTCAGATCTAACAACATTTTTACCTCATAGTTTTTACCAATTTATCCTGATCCAGTATTAAAATGTTGTAATATATAATTTTTCATTGCATTTTTTGGCTGTAGGTAGAAATAACATTTTGAGACCAAATAAAAGGTCTTCTGAAGATAAAGAGAGCCCAATTAGCATATCACACCCCAGTGTCCTGAACAATTTACACACTTAATAATTTTTAATTTATGAGTTTACTTGGTACCTGCCTGCTTTCTCTTTGCATGGCACAGGATGAATATGTATGGAGATTACATTTACCCTGCAGTATTTGAATTAAATCTGCCAATTACCATCAAAGTGAAAAAAATAGTTCTAGTCTGCTCTGTAAATGAACAAATTTCACAGGTAGACAAAAGTAATTTTTCCTGCTCCTAGTACATAAAAAATAATAATATTGTTGTAGTATTCAGAGATCTTAATCAAAATAGGTCTTTGTTACACTGTCACATAAACACATGCACATTACTAATTGGAAATTCTTTTAAAATTGAAAACATCTTTCCATTTACATATTTTGGGAAAGGGATTTCGATTTTTTTTTTTCCATGATTTTTGTTGAACTTGTGTTCAGGCACACTACATACGGATAAAGGCTTTGGTCAGAGTAATAAGGATTTGCTTACTTTACAGAGTTCCTCTCCAGTTCCAGTTGGGTGAGCGAGTCCAGCAATGGTGTAAGAGCTTTCCCCACTGACGAAGACACCACTTACATCAGTCTCTAAGCTTTCCTGTGGAACTGTGTATTTAATGTTCTTTCTTCTGTGAATTAAATGCAAAAATAGCCAATTACCATCGAACACTGAGCACTGTATCCCCATTCAGCATCTCGGCTCTTGTGGATAATGGAAAGGTAATCTGATATATCACTTTCTATTTCCTTTTAGGATACATGCTTTACAGCTTGTCAAGTATAATAAAGATATGACATGTGCAATAACCTGTTCTTTCTTTGTGAATAAAAATGTGTTATAATAAAATAGGTTGGCAGAGTTCCATCAACCAGAACACTTTCACAAGTAACTTGCTTTAATTAAAAAAGAAAGAAGTGGAGGAGGAAAAAATGTCAGTTTGTCTTTGGAACCAGGAACAAGCAGAGTCTTGTGACACATTTTTGTGGGGTTTGTGGTTTTTATTTTTTAATAATTTAAAGCAACAATATATCAGTTAATAAATTCATTATTTATCTAATTTGTATTTTAGATGTTTTCTTAATAAATTTTTGAGCTTTCTGTGACATGCACAACTCTATAAATTGCATTAAAATGTGGTTAACTCTGCAGGTATCAATCAGCTGTCAAGAAAAGCAAAGCGAACTTTCTACAGAGCTCCATCTCCAGAGAGTCTAAGTTCTGCACAACTTTCATCTTCCAGCAAAACTCAGATTATGATAAAATATGACTGTCACTTTAAACAATGAAGAAAGTTTATTCATATATTTTTCAAGCAAACATTTCTATACTGTCTTTTTCACAACAAGAGATTTTATCAATATCTGATGATATATGCGTTTGCTCAATTTTGACTAAATTATGATAATAAAGAGATAAAAAACGACAGTCTACCAATGTTTTAGGGGCCTCTTTCCTGCATATATGATGGGGAAAACAACCTCCTCTGTCTTCCTGTGAGTTAACCTGGAGATAAGAACTCCTGTAATAAAGAAGAACATCCTCTTGACAGGAACTAACCTATATGAATACTCTGATACTTGACATTCTATATTATATCAAATCATTAATCATGGGAATCCTGTAGCTTGAGTCTTGTCCTTATTAATTCAACTACTTCTTTCTCCATCTGTCCCTTCCATTACTCATCTTACTCTCTTCGTTTTCTTTTTATTACCACTCTTAGTCCTTAGGTACTTGCACAGTACCAAAGAGCAATGATAAACAGAGACAGGAGTGCTCTGCATTTCTGCAAGTTATCTTTATCTTTGTAAAAGACTTTTTTTCCCATTCTTGCAAACAAAATTCATGAATGGCTTTAAGCTTGAAACTCCCTATAGTAAGTGCTTGTTAGTTTCTCAGAGTATACATTTAAAAATAATTACTATTGGTGAGAAAAGAAAATTGCTTTAGTATATAAGTCTTAAAATGGGAAAAATATCAACCTGCACTCTATTATTTAAAAGAAAAACATATAACTTCATGGTTGCTTTAAATGCCCTCGATACGATATGTCAATGACATAGAGTTGACAGAAACATCCAAATGGATTTTGCAACAGACTCATCATCCTTTGTATAACCATCAAACAAAACATTTCACATGAAAACATGTGAATGTATAATTACAGAAGCACCATAAGAGCTCTGATTCAGTAGTGTCTCAAAGAAGCAGTGTGGTTCAATGAGTATGACATTAAATTTGTTATTATGAGAACCAGGTAATTCTCTCAGCTTTGATTGCAGTGAATTTTAGACACTTCATGTTTGAGGTTATTCATTTGTAAAATCGTTTTGATAATGCCTGTCCCCACTCTCCTATCTATGACAGAACAGTTTTAACTATGGTATCTTCAAATACTGAGGAGGAGTATAGATATTTTGGAAAAACAGAAGACTTTTAAGAAGGAGGACAATACAGAAACAGACTGATCTTTTCAGTCTTTTAGCTCAACAGCTGTGCAATACGCAATGTAGAATTAATTCTCCAACTGAAAGTACTTCTAACTATTGTGTTCTGAGGTGTTTCAGCATTTGCTACTCCTTAAAATAATTTAATATCCTAATAAGGATTGAGGTGAATGTAGCAATTTCCTCTGTCTGCCACATATTCTCCTCTATAGGGAAATGACTAGATTCTAACAGTATTTGCAAGACTGGCCACTCACACAAAATATAGTAAAAAATACAGTGGCAAAGTGTTTGCAAGAGGGGTATAAACTAGCAATACAAATGAAAAATGAGAAAGTATAGACTACTGCCAGGAGTAGTCATCAAGAGAGTGCATGCATGGGCGACTCGAAGTATGTGAAGGTCATGTTGGCTTAATATTTTATTATCTGGCTTGAAAGAAGAAGATTGTTCCATTGATGAAAATATTATTTCTTCCCGCCTGTTACAGGATTAAAGGTTGTTTTGATGGAATTCATTAAATTACATAGTATAAATCACAGGGCCATCACTTACAATCAACCCTGCAAACCGGTAATAGCTGATTGCCAGCAATACTAACTACTTATCTAGTTCTGCAGAAATGTCTCTTTACAGGTCTATGTACCATGCTTCAAGCCATTAAAGCTTGATCCTGTCTATAAAGATAGATCCTTTGCCCTGCTGTCCTGTTTAGGGACTTTGGTGTTTTAACACCACCCAGCAACTAAGCACCATGCAGCTACTAAATCACTACCTCCTGGTGAGATGAGGGAAAGAATCAGAAGAGTAAAAGTGAAAAAACTCATGGATTGAGATAAAAACGGTTTAATAAGTAAAGCAAAAGCCACACACACAAGCAAAGGAAAACAAGGAATTCATTCACTACCTCCCATGGCGAGGCAGGTGTTCACCCATCTCCAGGAAAGCAGGCCTCAGTCACACGTAACTGTTACTTGGGGAGACAGATGCCACCACTCTGAATGCCCCCTTGTCACTCCAGAAGTATAGGTGGGTTCTGCCTCTTTATAGCTTGGTGGTATTTGGGTACACTGTGCCACTGGAGTCTACTAGAGCCTTTTACTAAACCCAAGCACAGCATTATAACCGCCACTAGGAGGAAAATTAACCCTATCTCAGCCAAAACCAGGAAAAATGAATCAGGTCAGCTCTCTTTGTTCAGAGCAGGTGGACACAGCTTGTCTCTCAGGACTTCCATATGGGAGAGAAAAACTATCCTAAACCATTCACAAATCTGTAAATATTCACTATGGCAAGAAATTTTCCCTTAAAAATAATGTCTGAAGCTCACCAGGGCATAACAAGGAGTCAATTGGTTAGCAACAGTCTGTGCACTGTTCCCTGAGATTAAAACCAAATTATTTGCTAACTGAGCCTCTGCAGTTAGGTTACTTCTTGGTAATTATAATGGAAAATAAAAACTGGTCTACAATCCCTCCTATGAAATGCAGAGCTGCCTTTTAGAAACCTTGACCAATACTCAGTTCCTTTAAAGGCCGAAGCAACATTTAATCTTCTGTAGCCTTGAGGCAAATATTGTGTTTCACTTTAGGAAAAGTGCTTCAAGAACAGTAGAAAGGTTTTTCATAGCCATCTTGACATATTTCAGATCTAAGGTAAAGGGAGCAACTCTTAAGAATACAGCAGCAGACATCTGCATGCCTACAGAGGACCTGACGTGCCTGCAAAGGTGATGGATTAATGCCAATTATGTGATATGCATCTCATACCTAAAGAATGAAAAGCATCAGCTCGTTTTCAGTAGGCCATCAAACATTAAAGAGCAGATATTAAACTTCACTCATCTCTGAGGCGTAACAGATCAAGAATTACACAGCTGCTTGCAGCAGGTGCCTTTATTGCCTGGTGAAAGGAAACACAGCATGACATTCAGGTGAAGGGACCCCCCAGGGCCCCTGGAACTCCACTGCATAGAATCATAGAATAGCTTGGGTTAGAGGAGACCTTCAGAGGTCATCTAGTTCAACCTCCCTGCCATGAGCAAGGACACCTTCAACTAGATCAGGTTGCTCAGAGCCCCGTCCAGCCCGGCCTTGAATGACTCCAGGGATGGGGCATCTACCACCTCCCTGGGCAACTTGGGCCAGTGCTTCACCACCCTCATTGTAAAAAATTTCTTCCTCATGTCTAGCCTGAAATATAGCCTGCGTACAGCTGTGCTCCAGAGCCTGGCCACAGCCACTGCCGAAGCACAGTGGCACAGCGATGAGCAGGCACAGTTTGTGCACCATGTGTGAAGGGCTGATATGACTATACTACACTTCACAGCCCCCCAGACATAATCCTCCCTGGGGTCCTGCAGGGGAAAAGGAGGCAGCTAAACTGAATGGAATGATTGCATGATAATGCAATATGCGATGCCAGAGGTACCTTGGAAAGATATAAAGAGCCTTGATTCTTTTTTTTTTTTTTTTTTTTTTTTNTTTTTTTTTTTTTTCTGAAGATGAAAGCAACAGAAGTTCAATATAACCAATAATTTAGTGTAAATTACTTTCCAATTGTTTTAGTTTCACTCAGCTCAACATGTTAGTTACTTTCCTCCCCTTCCTGTTGGATATTTCAGCTGTTTTCAGGAGATAAAAGATGTTTCACTCCAAAGAAATACAAGCAGCTTTTTATTATTATTAGTTTGAACAGCAGATAAGAGAAGTCCATGAAAATAATTACAGAGTCAGACTACCTTGAAATCTGTGTGACAGAAGTAATGAAATGACTCTATCAAAAAGCCTTCATAAATCACAGTGTCTGTCCACAGCTAGATTGAGAAAAAAAGAAGAAATAACAATTAACATTTTAAGAAGTTGTCTGTGTTCTCCTTACAATTTAAAGAGTTCTGGGGAAGCATATTGCAAGGGCCAGGTTTTTAGCTTCTGTTATATTCTGCGTTTTTACAGTGCTGCATTTCACTCAGAGATGGTGGAAGTTATTGCTTAGGACTCTCTTCAAATGTAAGATCGTTCTGTCAGTCCTTCTTTAAGAAGTGTGTTTTGTTGTTGTTTTTCTTTTTTTTTTTCCTGTGGCTGGCAAAACAGCAAAAAGATAAAACTTATCATGAGGAAGAAGATTTAAAAGAAAAAAACCCGCAAGTTAAATAGTTATAGATTTGGAAAATAACTATTTAAAGAAAAACAGGATGCTTTCAGTTTATATTTAGAGACTGTAACAATACTTGTGCACATTTTACAGAAGATATGGACAAACAAATGGTGAAATTCTGGCTTTGTAGTTTGAAACATGCCATTTCCAATGACTTAAAGACTGCATCCATGAGGTAATGCAGAAAGATATAATTAATCACTAAGAAAAAACATGTACCTATGAATTTTTTTTTAAAACAAACAAATATCTATAAATACTTCACGCATATACAATGAAACATAACAGGAAGCAACTAAGAAATATTTGTCTTATGTTTTGATAGCCTTCAAAATATTATATTTTAAAATATTCTACTTTTAAATTTAACTTTTTGAGGGTGTGGTACAACTGGAGAGAAGCTGTTAAACACTGTCTATCAGAATGAATTGTTACTATGCTGAGTCAAAGTGACAGTCATGTCATTGGAATTCACAAAGGAAAAGTCCGGACACTTGGGAACAAACTGTCCAGATGCAGCAAAGAGCCCCAGCTGAAGGACACAGTGACTGAACTCTGACCAACACATGGATTCCAGTCAAGCGGTCTGAGACATGTCTTCTGAGGGAGCTGAGCCACGTTTAGAAGTGTTGGTGCAAGAACAGCATGAAGAAGTGGGGTGGTCCCTGCCGGCTGGTGCACTGCTGGTAGCGCGTGGAGAGGCAGGTTCTGGTTCTTATGGGGGTGACAGTGAGAAGTGAGGAGTAACGCTAGACAGAATTGTGTGCATGGAAAATGAAGGTGCTGTGTGATGCTGTATGTAGGTTAGTGTGATGATATAGGCAAGAGCAATCTGAAGAAACAGCCTCTACAAGTAAAGTGAGGACCACACAGACCCACCAAAGTGCAGATACAGGCAGAAACAGGCAGTGAATGAGATACCTCTTTGAGGATGAACAAAAATACATTTTACTCAGAAAAAAAGACCGACTGGACACCATTTAATGGTGTAGATGGTTGGGTGTGTTTCTTATTTGTACGGTATAATAGACCATTACGGGAAAAATTTCTGTACATAAAAAGGGAACACAAGAAATATATATTCCCTTAAGAGTTCTAAAATGAAGAGCAAAGTTAAGAGGCTGGATACTTTTCAGAAGAAGAGTGGATTTGAGTCGATGGACTCTACTCATAATTTTTTTATAGCTGTAATAAAGTTTTTGACTGTAAATTCTGTTTATGGACTTCATCTTTAAGGATCCCAAACACCAAATGCTGAAAATGGGAGTAGATGTGAGACCAGCTACTTCTAGTTTTGAGGATATATGAAAAAAAAAAGTTTTATATGAAGATAAAAATAAAATAACACTTTTTCATAACTCACAGCAAACAAGATAGTATGCAGAGTTGTTTCCTTAACAACTGCAACCTGTAAACATCACTCAGTTGATAACTGAAAAGCAATGGTTTCCCCTCCACTCTGTGGTGGGCATGTACTGCTTCTAATGGTTTAAACTAAAGATTTAGCATTCAAGTCAGTATGTCAGAATGAAAACAAAAACCTGGGCTTGGCAGAGAAGTGGTGAATTGTCCCTGTCCCTGTCATATACAAAGCAGTGCAACAAGAATCCAGGACTCTGAATTTCAGCTGAATGAACTGCAAAATCATGGAATGATTCAGTAAAGTTCAATTCATTTGGATGTGTGTGTTCTCTAGAGCAATTAGAAGTGTTATAACATGAGAATAGCATTAAACAGTGATCAAGTTCTAGCCAGAAATGGATCTACATTTTGTTCCCAAATGAAAAATTGCATCAGAAAACAGGCAAGGAGACAGAGTTTCCTCAACTGAACTTGTCCTACGTCTGCTAGCAGGTAGCGTGAACTGCAGCCGGAGAGGCTCCTGACAGTGAACATATCCAACCTGCCTAACAGGCTCTGAAAGGCAGAAACCAGGTAGTTTCTGTGTTTCAGAGAATAATGAAGCAAGAAAAAAGAGGGATAAATGCTGACAGCTGCTAATTGCAAAGATGGCAGTGAAATGTCCCTAGTGTTTGTTTTCAGAACATTGTAAAAAGCTCTGGGAAAATAAACTCATACAGAAACAGAATCTTTAGGTATTGCTTGGGGAACTTGGAGAAGAGGATATAACTACATTCCATGAGTATCCATTCAGGAATAGTTACTTCAGTACAGGTCATAAATCACAGTTAAAGTGTTGGAGCCATAAATGAGGATTTTGGCAGCAGCCAGCCTTAAGACTTTGGTCTTGATTTTAGCATTGGCAGTGGAACATTTGCTGTCAGCCATTGGAAAAAAAAAACAGTCCAGTGAACTTGTAATGTTCTGCTTGTATCTCTCTAGGGAGTGTAAAGACAATGAAGTTCAGTGCCTGCAGGATCTTTTCCTAATGATCTTCCTCTGACAGCTGAGGAAGACTTGGAAAATGAGGAAAAGCTTTGTTACAGGTAAGGTACTTTACGAACTTTTAAGACAAAATCCAACCAACAAACCAAGCAAACCACAAAGACCAAATTATGCTTTACTAGCACAGGAAACTTGAGTTAACGCTGGAAATGACTGTTTGCTGCAAGAATTCAAGTAATAATAACAAAAGTTTTGCTAGAAAGGTGACTAACAGTGTTCTGTGTGTAGCGTCAAGGTGCAATAATGAAAGTATGGAAAACTGAAAGTTATTTCCTTGGGCCAGCTGGCTACAAAATGGAAGTGTTGGGTATGAATTACGTAGAGGCTATACCAGAAGCAGAACCTGCCATCCATGGCAATGTGCTACAGAGCCCTAGAAACAGCAGCAATTTGGCTATGCAAAGAAAAAGAAAAAAAAAGTAAAGAAAATAATCAAATGTACTTAGCTGTGGCTGAGGTCTACTCCCCATAGCCAGAAGTGGTGTATATAATAGCTGCATCTGCTATGGAGACACCTAAAACCTGGTGAATTTTACTTGCTACTTACAGCTTGCAAAACTCAGTATAACACTGGAGATCTACTGTCTATCACCCAATGTTGTATGAGCTGGGAGAGTGTTTTGGGAAAACATTGACAGGAGCTCTGGTCAAAAGTGAGACAAGACATTGCAATGAAAACATCCTGCTTCTGCATAAATTTGCACTGCAGCCAGTGCCAGTGGTATTGCTTTTAAAATGCCAGCTGCAGACAAGATTTAATTACTAAGACCTGGGTTATCAAGAGTGCTGGAGTATGAACAAGTAAGAAATAAAAACTCTGAATGCTGAAAAAATTGTAATATATGTTCAATATTAATATCTACATAAGTTGAGCAGTGCTGGTATACTGTTACAGAGGAAGAATAGAGTGGAAAAAAATAGCTTAAGGCAAACTGTGTTACTTGTAATCTATTTAGCAGAGATCAAAGGGGAAGATAATGAAGAGTTGTGTTGATCAATTGCAATCAGATGAAGATTTGCAGAGGTTACAGGATGAGGCTTCTTTCACTGAGAGGGGTTACAGCTTTTGTTCACTGAAGGAGAAGGAAGAAAAAGTGGTATCAAAAAAACCCAAAACAACTAGCCAATAAAAAAAAAAAAACAAACCTACCTCCCCCTGCCCTCCCAAACTAAAAAAATCAACAAAAAACAGAAATCCCCACAAAACCAAATAACAACAAACCGAAACAAAAATAACTAAAACCTCAATTTGTCATGAATAACACCAGCCAAAGAGAATTTTCCAACTAACATTAAATCTGTGCTTTTATTGCAGTTTTTGAGTTGTTATTTTTCAGTCTAATTTCCTATCCTCTGTGTCTGCAAGCACACATATCTGTTGTCTGTAATAAATTGTGAATTCTTTTGCTGGTTTAAATCAGATTTGCCAAGGGAATACAAGTTTCATATGTGGTGCCTTCCTACGACAAAGTGAAAACAGCTAGCCAGCTATGAATGTACCAATATGTCTTGTGGAAAAGATTGCAGTCTGAGCTCACTGCTTTTTAGTTAGCCCTGAAACTACATTAGTGTTTGGGCAAGAGTCACTAAGTCAACTACACTGGACCATCTTGATTGCTGCCCATTGAACGACCTGAGGGAAGATATTGTTTGAACTGGGGAAAAAGCCATGCTGCTGTTTTTAAGATCTATATATTTGCTTATTTTCGCTTGTAGGACTCCAAGGAAACATGAGATTGAGGCTGGTTTTCCATTTTTAGCTTTAGATTTAAGCTTCTTGAACAAAAGTGGGTTATATTCTGTTAGTACTGAGTTTGTAAAGCTCTTGTGATCTGGCTTCTGCAGAGTTTAATTAGAGCACTTACTTTTTAATGTTCTAACCACATTCAGAGACATTAATATTTACTCTTAGTTGGCAGTTTTTCATTTTACAAAGTGACATATGTCACTGAAAGTAAATAATACGTACCTTGTCTATGGAGTCCCATGCAAATATACCACACACAATATTCAGGTACATACAGCACCCTTTTCCCTCCTTGTTCTCCACTTACAGGTCCAAATAGAAATATTTAGCCTTTAAAAAATCTTTTTGTAAGTTTGCACTATTTAAACACTTCATTCAAGGCCATCTTCTCCAAATACTACAGCCTCATAAGAGTAGTGTTTTATTGCTGAAATCTGCAGAGAAAAGCAAATGGTGACATGTCATGTTCATTTTGTGTACTTAATGGCAGGATCCGCGTACTGTCATTTACTTGGCTGAGGTGTCTCAGTCCTCAGCTAAATCATGTCATTCCTCCTTCCCCAGGGAAGCAGAATTTCAAAAGTTCTCTCCGCTTGCCTCAGATATCATAAAGATTTCTTTACCACCAGGTTTGATTTAAAGCCCTTTGTTGCTTTCTCCAATTTCAGACAGATCTGTTGCTTTCAGGCTCAAGGCACCGTGACTTCCTCAGATTACGTTCTTCAGCTTTCTTGTTGTTTCCCTAATCTTTTGGACTTTTCCAGATATTTTGCTGAAAAAAAAAAAAAAAATTGTAAGCCTTCTACCTTCCAATTAGGAATGGCCAAATATTTTTTTTTTTAAAGGTCAGATATGTGAACATTTATTGAAGGAATTGTCTTACTTTCAGTAAGTTGGCCAAGGGATAACTTTTCACAGAGACATTCTCAAAATGTTTTCGTTTTCCACCTGCATCTACCTCTGGTAAGTTGATGTCTCCATGGCTCTCCCTGCCCCTTTTCCTAACATGGACTGCTAGTCCAAATACAATTTCAAAGACTTAGGTTTGTTTTTAGGACCAGTGAAGGAAAATATCTCCCTCTGAAAGGGTCAATTTATCATCTAATGAAAGACCACCTATTACAAATGGAACTGTATATTTCCTGTGAAGAAATTGTGACCATATAGTAAAACTTATAAATTCTTGACAGTATTAAATTGTTGATATCTCTCCAAAACATACTGTTTGCGATTTTGACTTTTAAACCCATATGCTTTAAACTGCTTTGAGGAACCCATAAAAACTTTGGAGGTTTTGTTCGGATTAATTTTGCCAAAACAGCTATTCAACACTTAGGTCCTTAGCTTTGCCATCAGATTACATTATCTTAAAACTTTCATGTGACATGTACAGTGCACTCTGGCTGCATTCAAATTAGAAGCACCATACTATGAGATTCCTTTCTCATTTACTTCCTTCACACTCCCCACCCTGCCCCACCCCGCTGTAATTCAAACAGCATTCAGACATGCAAAGACATTTTAAAATGAAGTACAACAAAAAGCTAATTAAATAACACTTCTACATGCCTTCAAGTGTCCAGTTTTGTTTGAGCTCAGGGGAAAGGTTCTATTTTAGACTGAAATGACAGCTTCTTCTCTATCTGTGAGTGAATCAAGACTGAGTCAGTAGATAGACTAGCTATACCAAGTCAGTCAAGACCTAATTAAGGTATATCCTGATGGGAATAGACAGTAAGAATATTGATTTTTTTTTCTTTTTTTTAAAAGATAAAAAAATGGGGTTATATTTTGATGAGATCATGTTTTGATTAAATCCGTCAAGACTCATAATTTCTGTTCTGCAGGAAATAGCTCTTAAAATTACTTGTACTTTAAGCTGAACCTGAATTAAATGTTTTTGTCCTCCCTGCAAAATGACTTTCCAAAGACATTTGTACCTGAGTGCCCAGCATGTCCTTTAGGATAATAAAAAGTTTAATTTAGCATCATTTTACATTTTATAATGATTGCATTTAATATTTCAGGTGTTTTTCTAGTATTTCGGGAATGCAGTATATGGTGAAGTGTCTCCTATGTGTTCTCTGTTTTGTTAGTGTCAAGCTGCTTCATTAAAATACAAGTAGAATAATGACTGAGAAGATATTTCAATGCTGAAATTGCCTATCATGATTTTAAAAATAAAATAAACTAGTAAAATCATATTCCATTTATTTTACTAACCATCCTTTTCACTAGTAAAAATAGCAATGCAGAAGGCTAACATTTCATGAGAAGCAATGTAAAATTACTAAGAGAGATAATTAAGTTTTTAATTCAACACATTTCAGTATTTTACAAATCAAATCAATCAGTTAGAGGAAACATTTTCATTTAAAAGATTTTCAAGGAAATTTTTTCAGATGGATTTGAGAGTCTGAAAATACCTTTAAATAGAAAACTGTTTCCTGATGACAAATGCTATCTTGAGACAAAGACCCATATTAACACACAGCACTGTCACAATGTCAGCTTAAAGGAAGCTAAAAGTTGACTATGTGTGTGACTGGTGATATTGACACATGGAAAAGAAGGTAATTCACCAGCCTGTTAAAAAAAAATGTAACCAAATACCTCTGTACCCCTAAAAATGTCACATTCCGTGACTTTCCTACTGTTCACAGCCAGCAGGCTGGAAGCTGCTTTTCCTGGGCAGGGCCAGGAGCCATTTAGTAAATCTTTGGGTAAATCCAGCTAGCTAGGTGTTTTAATTCACTATATCAACTCAAGTGCTGCACTACAAGGCCATGCTTTTCCAATCTCTGATTTATGGACCATTTCTCATCTGTCAAGACAAGAACCTTCTTCCCCTGACATCCAAAATCAGCAGACAGTGGGTTGCTAGGCAGACACTCTGTCTTCAAATCTTCTCCGAGATTTCATAACCACTTTCTATCATGAGATCAAAATGAAGAATTGCAATGTTTCAGAGGTTTGTGCTTTGTAGAAAGCCTGCAGGTGTGTCTCTGAGATGAGAGGCTGTGGCAGTGGTGAGTTTCAAATCCTTGATTTGTGTAAATATCGAGATTGTGTTAAGGGAACACAGCAGGTAGAACATACTTTTACTTCTCAACATTTCAGCTACCCTTTTCCCTTTTTTTTCTCTTTTTTTTTTTTTCCTGATATTAAACAGGCAAATGAAAACCAACCGGAACAACAAATAACAACCCAATATTCTGAGATGAGTAACAGACACAGAATAGTTCAGACCATGTTTGGGCAGCTTATTTACATTCTGAAATGGCATCTGGTTGGAGAAAAGGGCCATAGAGTCTCAAAAATTACAGTGGCACTAAAGGTACATGATGAATTATGAACTCATAAGAAATTGTATTAATACTATTCACTGATATTCCAATTTGAAAGAAAGGATGAGAAGATGTGAGTGTTCATACATGCACGGGAGTATGGCACTAACATTTTTCTTATAGAAGACTCAGGATATAGATTTGGCCTTGGTTTGTTTATTTATTTATTTATTTATTTATTAAATTTGGGTTTTATTGTTTTATTTTATTTTGTTTTACAGGGACTGTGGAGGTGATGGGATAGCGTTGTTTGAGATTTTTTTTGTACTTGAGAATGTTGCTTTTAATGTACCATTCACAGAAAACTCTTAATCCTGCAAAGAACATCTCTGCTTTTCCCTTACATCTGAACAAATTTCAGCTTCTCAGTAGAAAGACTTGGAACAGATCCTTCATGTCTGTTTTTTTCAGATTTTTATTCATAGATGAATGCCAAATTTTAGTGAGCAGAATGGCAATGACAGCATAGGGAAATAGTGATTGATCAAGGGTTATTACAACAAAGTGTTATTATATTAACATTATGCTAAATTCTTGATGCAAATTACATTATAGAGATTATTTTCTCCAGATGAATGTAAAATAAAATAAGAGATCACATGTATAGTGAAAATAACTAAATGAGGTTGTTAGTCACAAAAAGCAGTTGTCAAGCATACATTAACTTCCCTAATTATTTAACAAAGCCTTTATAAATGCAAATATCAACAAACTTTAAATAATTCTTGAAATTAATAGTGCTTTGACAATGAGACAAACAGAATAAAACTCTGAATATTTGCTTTTTCTAGCTGTGGTTTTCAGGGCATTTATCCTTGTGATTTCTGAGTGCTAAACACAGTTAAGATTCACAAACTATTGTTTTGATAAGAGGCTCTGATCTTTTCATCACCTTTATCTACAACTCTAAACTCCTTGATTCCTACTGAAAGCCACTAACTTTAGTAGCAGAGAGCTCAGTATGGGTTACACAGAAGCTCCATTTCTTGCTTAGATTTTCAGGACCATACTGAATTCCATACTGCTATGAAAATACTAAAGGAAATACTCATGGTCAGACAGTGCAATGCTTGCTCATTTAAATCTATGCAAACATCAGTCAGAGCAGTGGCTCTAGTGCAGTCTCATCCTGAAAGAATGGCTATGTCAACACTTATTTCCTCCTGAATAGTAGCTGTTTTGCTCTGTTTCTTTGAACTATTAGGAGGAAACTTTCTCCAGTATTCAAAAGCCTTACAATGTATTTTGAGAACAAGCTGTTCTTTTGTCTAAAGATCCACTTTTCACAAAAAAATACTGCATTGATCTTCTGCAAACCACAGGATTGCACGTATTTACTAGTATTTATTTTTTTCAGTGATTAAATAGTAGACACGTAGAATAAACAATTTTTCTGCTGCAGTAAGATAGTGTGAGGTTCGTGGTGCCATGCCCCCTGCTTCTTTATTCCACCTCTACTTTTATATAACAATTGTTTGTATTACTGGTCTGCAAAAGCAGATCATATAATATTAAACCAAATATTGCATTAACCTTTCACAATCCTAAACAAGCTACAAAAATTCAGGCTAAGAGGAACAGTACTTAAAACCCATATCCCCTCTTTATCATAATTTCTGTCTCCTTATACCAACTTCTACCTTCACCTAGATAGCTCAATAGGAAATGAGATAGCCTGCGAGTTTGGAATAAGATTTTTGGTTTGGAGTTCATTGACCATTTTTGAGTAAATGAGATGGAGCACTATATCTTTCGTTTTTGTCCCTTGGCTGTAAGCAGTGATGATGTTCTGCTTGGCCTGTTCTAGCTTTTCAGCACTTTATAGTGAGAGCTGTTTCCTTTGAAAAAAGCTCTTGTCTCAGAGGAGCCACGAACTAGTCACGTGCCTGCGTCAACCCTAATCTTACATGACAAGTTATCATTAATCCTGGGTGCAATACATATTATCAATCTCAAATATTCAGCATCACTCAAATTTACTGAAAAGAGGGAAATTGGAATACACTGATTTATGTTCCATGACAAAACAAGTTTGAAATTTGAAGCAGCTCAATGTGTAACTTTTCAAAATTACTGTTAGACTAGAATAAATTACATCTAAAAGGAAATTCTGCGCTTAATCTCTTAGAATTGGCACAAGCCTTGCAGATCTCAAAATATCTTGTAAATGTTAATCCCAGGCACAGAAAAGGAAGTAAAGCTCAATTAACAGACCCATGAACGGATGACACTGCTACAAAGAAGGAAATATAAAGAAATACATGGTGTGTTTATCAGAAACTTCCAGCAGATGAAAAATAAGGAAACTGAATTTTCAGACAGAGTGGTAGTATTTTTCAAGATTCTGAGAAGATGATAAATGATAAGTATAAATATATATATATTAAAAATAATAATAAAAAAATTAAAGCAGTGAGATTCTTCAGAGTGTCTTTTCCATTTAAGATACACTGAACAGTATAGGAAATTCTATTACAGCTGGTTTTTGCAGTGTACTCCTTCGTACTGTAAACCAGTCTGTAACTGGCCAGCACATGAACTCCAATACCTTCAATAAAAGGTTACATTCACAAAAGAGGTTATATCCACACTAGAAAGTACTGTAGCAAAAAAGGAGCAGATCTTAATGTTGAAACCATCAGTGCTGAGAATGCAGTGAACACTCCAGACATGGGTTTTGTGGTGGACTCTCGAAGCTGGGCTCCAGCCTGGTCCTGTGGCCTTGTCTCAAGGCACACTTAACCCATGGCCCATTAAGAGCTGGTGAGTGTCTTCCATTTATCTGAAAAGAATGAGTTCATCTCATGAGTTCGTGGGTTCATCTGGAAAGAAACCAGGTCATGCACTCAGAAGTTCTGTGATGGGATGGGGATGACCAGGAGAAGAAATTCAAAAGCACTCACAGTTGACCTGAACCAAAATTCTAATGTAGGCTCCCTGTGGCTTTACCTAACACCTACCACCTTCCAAAGAAAGACAAAACAGAAACCAAGTTTATAATGTTTATGCCAATTCCATAAATGTGCTTCAGTTACGCCATAATCTACGAAAAAATCTGTGGGAGGATATTGAAGATATTGAATCTGCAATAAAATATCATATAATTTACAAAGAAAAATTTATAGTAGTACAGTGTTTAAAATGCAGTTCTTTCTGGAAAAGAAACTATTTAATTGGCATAATGAAATTTCATGTATTTTGGGATCAAATCTCTTATGTTTACAGAAACAACTCTGCCTGCCCAGACATCTGGATATCAGATATACAAATGCAACTGAGACTTGTCTTCCTCAGATATCATGACTAATAAAAGCAATGTAGTCCCAACTAGTCAGTAGATAGTATTGTGCACTTAGATTTCCTTTAAACTACATTCTCAGTTAGAACCGGTGTGATCCATCAAGAGCAGAGAGATTGTCTAGAAGTTACAGATGAGGATTTAGCAAGCAACTATTTGATGATGTGCATGAAGGATTCAGGCTTCATTCACTTCAGCACAGCTGCTCTCACCCTGCAAGGCTGCCCTTCATTTTGTCACTGGAGTCAGTAAATACATACCTAAACCAAGTCCAAAATTACTTTTAGACCGGAACTACTTTAATTCCTATTTCTTGGCTTCTACTTTGTCTTTTATTCTGTCCTTACTAGCCATGTATTTTACCTACTAGTCTATATTTTTTTTCAGTTTGCCAGCAGCTTTATGAGGGGAAGACAAATATATTAATGCGTGCCTTCCAAAATGAAACCTTTGGCCTTTCTTAGTCTACAATTTCATCCTAAAACCTATATTACCAAATACAGATATGAATTTTTAATCTGCTAATGCGAAGACAGACTTAAATAATACACTGTTTATATAATATAGAAATATTTTCTATATTGTCTTATGTCAATTGACAAAATCTTTTTTTCTTGAGTGTGAAACTGAACTATCTATTGTACAATTTGGCATACAGCTGTTAACACAGAATCACAGAATCACAGAATGTTAGGGATTGGAAGGGACCTCGAAAGATCATCCAGTCCAATCCCCCTGCCGAAGCAGGAACACCTAGATGAGGTTACACAGGAAGGCGTCCAGGCAGGTTTTGAATGTCTCCAGAGAAGGAGACTCCACAACCTCCCTGGGCAGCCTGTTCCAGTGTTCCGTCACCCTCACTGAGAAGAAGTTTCTTCTCAAATTTAAGCGGAACCTCTTGTGTTCCAGCTTGAACCCATTACCCCTTGTCCTATCATTGTTTGCCACCGAGAAGAGCCTGGCTCCATCCTCGTGACACTCCCCCTTTATATATTTATAAACACTAATAAGGTCACCCCTCAGTCTCCTCTTCTCCAAACTAAAGAGACCCAGCTCCCTCAGCCTTTCCTCATAAGGGAGATGCTCCACTCCCTTAATCATCTTAGTTGCCCTACGCTGGACTCTCTCCAGCAGTTCCCTGTCCTGCTTGAACTGAGGGACCCAGAACTGGACACAATATTCCAGATGTGGTCTCACCAGGGCAGAGTAGAGGGGAAGGAGGACCTCTCTCGATCTACTAACTATCCCCCTTCTAATACACCCCAGGATGCCATTAGCCTTCTTGGCCACAAGAGCACAGTTATTTAATTTATCTATAAATAGCCTGCATATATTAAATATCTTAGAGAAGAACAAATTCATAAAATCCTGTTACTGAAAAGGAAAGAAATGTTCTGCTAGGAAGTTAAATTTTCAGGTCTTCTATTTTTCCCCAAAAAAGTTTAGAGAAACAGGAGATGTGTTTCTATGATATTTTTCAGTAAGAAAGTATTGTATAGCATACAAAGTTATCTGTAGTAGTTTTAAGGATGGTGGTGGGGAGGAATTACTTTATGAAATTAAAATTAAATTATGACACATCTTCCATTAGTACAGAAGTATTCCCAGCAATGCTATTTATGCAATATATGTCCTTCCTGATAATCACATCATAAACAAGACAGCTGCTTATTGCCTTTTTTAAGTTAATTTATTATTGAAGACTCACAAATAACAGGTCCTTTATATGTGTGAGCAAGACAGGAGACACACAGATATTTACTATCTAAAACAAATTATTAAAGAATTTCAGAGTATGATTGTCCATTACTGCTAAATGATACCTCCTCCAATGATACAATGAAAGCAGAGTAGATTTTTTTTAGTTCCAAATTAAACTGGATCTTTTTATGCCAAGTTCTTAAAAACCCAGAAACAGTGTACCAATAATTTTAAAGAAAATGGTAATCTCGTCTTCTGAGATCAACCACAGCTCTCCGTAGTCTGCATTTTTAATAGATGGAGGCTGATTGTGCCCTCAAGATAGGGAAATAATGAAGTCACTGCTCTTCCTGTGGAGCAGTGAGCCTGAAGTATATGTGGTATAGCTCTTCCCATTGATATAATCTGTCACAAAGACTTCTTAACTTCAGTGATCTTGTTAAAGATGGATTTTTCAAAGAAGCTGGGTTAGACTAGCTACCTAAATCTCACTGTGATTCATTAGACCTTGCTTCCCTGATTCCTTTGAAAAATCCCACACAGCAACACGATGGAATACCTCAAACCGCCTTTGTAGTTTATACAGCTTTTATTAATTCTTCTCTTCTCTTAATGATGAAGAATGAGCGACATGTAAATATAATACTTAAAAACTCGATTTCTGTGATGTATATCAGAGTAGCGTTCGTGAGTCAGGAATTTTTAATGACTGTGTCATGCAGATGGACATCAGGCAAAACAATTTGCATACAGGTTTTAGCATCCATATATGGATTGCTGCCTATATCATGGGTACTGGCTCACTGCAGTATAAAGTAAGCTACATCAACAGTGTACCAGCTGCCATGAACCCAGGGACTGTTTCTTTCTTGACACATTCTGTACTAAGCCTTTGAAGTTAAGGATCAGAAATCAGAAGACTGCGAGGGAAAATAAGTAAAGATGTGGAAACAAATAAGCTAGAAAGCAGCAATGCCACATAATATCTGGCTAGTCTGGTATCTCCCTGTTTGAAGAGTGCATATTTTCTAGACAAGCAAATACAGCAGATCTAAACTATTCATTCAGTATATATCTAATACAAGGATGCAGGAAATCATTAGTGAAACTAGAGAAGATGAGGATTATTATATGAGTAGCAAAGCAAGCAAGAAACAAGCTAAAGGGAAGGTGTTTATCCTGCATTGAAATAGGAACTACTGTGCTAGAAGGAAGTTTTTATATTATACAATTCTGATGATTTTTTCTTTAATACTTTCATTAGAATACCTATTAAAGAATAGAAGTATGCTAATGGCATTTGTTCAAGATACAGCACAGTCAAGAAGAATTAGATGCCTTAAAGACAGTCATTAGAGAAACAGGATAAAATTTCATACTGTAACATGAAAATACCTCCATTGGGGAATTAATAATGAAAACTGAGGGGTTACCAGTTAGAAAATACAAAAGTGCTGACAGATGTGGAAGAATCGGTGGATCAGAATGTCGATCAGAAGGTGATTCTGAATTTCCCATCTCTCTGCAAGTCCCGCTGTGATGTGGGACAGGGAAAAGAAGGTGTTTATGTGTCAACCTGGCAGTAGATAACCAGTCAAGATATAAGCCTTGGCATTCATAGGAGGCACTGGCAAATTGAATTTTGGAGTTCTGATTCTCCAAAAATGAAATGAATGAAAAAGATAAATTCATGCTATGGAGTTCAAAGAAAGACTGGTCAAACGTTTGGAGGAACAGAAAGCGTTTAAGTTTTAATTAGCTGAGTGAGTAAATTTCTAAAACTGCATGGGCTAAACAAGAGAGAGGGAAAAGACTAATTCATGTTAATTCATAGTGGTCTGAAGAAAACAGAAGCTAAGTAACTAAAATATAGTTATATTGACAGTTAGTTTACAGCTTCTGAGACTGTGAGAACAGATATTCTGAAATATCCTTCCTACAGTGAAAATCTAACTGATTTTAAGTGAGAACTTGGTATATATGTGAAAATATTAGTTGATATGCTCACCTGTAACAGCAAGGGACATCAATAGAGGACCCAGTAGGTCTGCTCATTTCAAAAGTTCACTGAAAAATCAGTCACTTCACTGATTGCTCTGAGGCAATTCTGAAGCAGCAAAATGATATTTTATGTATACTCAGCAAAATTATTTAATTCCCCTGGTGCCCCAGTGCTCGTACAGAATACCTCTCTGTTTTGGTAATATTTTTCAATAATTAAATTTCTCTAATAGCTGCAAGAATTTATAGAACATCTTCACTTCATTAATTTAGCAGCCAGTGTAGAATTTTAAGCAGCAAGTGTTCCCAAACTTCAGTGGCATTGCAGATGTTGTGATGGATAGAACCACAGTGAATTAAACCATGTTAGTTACAGTAACATGCAATTAGTCACACCCAATTACATTTGTTTATTTTGATAAAACTTGGGAAAAAAAAAACCAAAACAAACAGAAAAAACAAATGCCCTCCCCCCACCAACAAAACCAAAAAACACTTTAACAACATGAAAATTACTTCAGATCATCTTGTATTCTGTGTTCATAAAGGATCTCATCTTCCATCCTCTTGGCTCATACCTGTCCTTCAGAATGTGAATGTTTTTTCTAGTTTCTTTCTACCCTCCACTCCAATTTCCTGCCTTCTCACACCACAAATAAATTTCCGACAGCCCCTTTCTGACCGAAACCGCAAACTTTTTCTAGCCACAGTACTTTTTTGAACCTATTGAGCATTCCTGAAGTCTTGCCTTGTTTGACTTCTGCAACAAACTATCGTAGCCTTTCCCCATTGCAACTCCTAATAAGACTGAGACAGGGAAACCGTAGTGACTCATCATGTAAACAGGGAGAGCTTTCAGTACACTTCCTCTAAGCCTCTGTTCAAGGTTTCCTAAGTGTTTCACAATCAGAAAAAAAAGAGTTTAATGTGGAGTAAATTGGCTTTTTCAACTAATACGTTTTCTGCTTTATTTGAGATGATACATGCTCCCATTTACTGCAAGTCCCAGATGCTATTTCGTGATACAAGAAAAACAAAAGTCACGTATCTGTCTATTTGAGAATTTTTTTAGTACAGATTAATGCAGAAAGCATAGCATAATTATTAGCTTGCCCTCATCTGTCAAACCTAGATGAGTTCACAGATAGGAGGCACGGGGTTGTGAACTGCAAGTCTCAGGTAGTTGGACTCAGAAAGCTTACATACACAACATCCTTAAAAAAAAAGGATTGCAACAATGCTAACACAGTGAAAGTGCATTTTTGTGTGTTGGGTGCCCGTGTTTGTATTTAAACATATGCATGCGTCTAGGTTTAGCTGTAATTAAAACCTGTATTTGTATTTAAAATATGTCGTCTCATTCATTGGTCTTGTATGTTGGTTTCAAAATTGTCCATACTTCAGAGCATTTGGAACATTTCATATTTGATGTGGAAGGCAAAAAAACAGAGCCATAGTATAACTGAAACCAATACTTTTTTTTTTTACAAATAACAATACTCATTAACTGGAAGATGGTCATTGCATTGTGTAATCCCCCGCTGCTTTGTTATTTGAATAATCAGTTTACATAATGAGACTTGAAAAATCCTACAAATGCACAAAGTTTACTAAAACAAGCATGAAGTGTTTAGTTCAACTCAAACACATAACTATAATATTTCATCAGAGTAATTGAGTTATTGTGTAACATCTGCATATCAGGGTCCTGATGCTTCATTTGTAATTAACGTAGCGTTAAAGCAAGCATATTATAAACTTGAGATACAAAGATAAATATAATTCTGGAGAACTTATCATTTATAGTGTCAGTCAAATGCAAAAAAAGGGTCAGAGGGACATAAATCCATATTTGGGCTGCCAACAGGCTGCTAAGTTTAACGTGCGTAAGATCACATGTATGCTTAATGCAATGAACTGACACTGTTCTTTGAGAAACAGGTCACTTGTCCCTAGGCTCTTCCCATGGTCCAAAGCCAACCATTACCTCCTGCTTTATTAGGTCCTTCTCAATCTGTTCCATGTGGGAAAAGTCATATCCACCTGTACTTGGTCATTCGTTGGATACACACTTTCATTTAATGGGTCAAATGATTTCCGAGTTTTGTTTTAGTGAAGGCTAACTGAATGGTATCAAAAGAGAATTTGATAATGCCCTCAAAATTACACAATGTGGCTGACCATGCATTTAGTACTTGAGCTCGTTGCCTAGTGACGATTTATTAAAACGTATAGAAATATTGAAAGCCAACAAATATCTAAATTATCTCTAGACCCCTGTAGGATTTCTCACATTCCAGTCAAAGAATGTTACACACTCCCCATTTCCTTGTTTATCCATTAAAGCATGTAGAGAAAGATGTAGAAACCTTGTAAAAAGAATATTTTTCAGTAAGAATAGCATAAACAAAATTAAGGGGCCTTAAACCAATCTTCCTCCCAGTTTCAAGTCTCCATTCCAAGCTATGGGCTGCCTGCCAGTGCTGTATCCATTAACGCTGTCTTTACAAGAAATAATGAGATTAGCCTACCTCCAAAAATGCAAAACATGACAGAACCAAAAATGAAGGCAAAACATACTTGATTTAGCCCTGGCTCTGGCTTTGCTTGCCCTTCATCTTGTTGATCAAGTGCTTCTAATCCCTTCATCTTCTGCTGACATTTTGACCTCTTCTGGCAAGCATGTGCACTGCAATACTGGAAAAGTCAGATGTTCCCCCTAATTATGTATAGCCAGGTTGACAGCTGGCTACCCACTCTCATGGCTCTATGGGCTGTGGAAACTGGGATGTCCTGAGCACTTCTGAGTCAGGGGACACTAGCATGACTGCTGACACCTGGATAATTACTGATATTACCCTTCAGCCGGATCCCTTACACTGGTTCACAGTCCCACTGAAATCCCAGGAGTGCTAGGCAGGAACTGGAGTGTACCACGCCTGGCCAAATTTTAGGATAAGGATGTTATTTGCTATAAAACATGTAACATGGAGCAGAGAGCTTGGTGTGATTCAGTGAACTACTCTTTTGTAAAATATAGCCTAAAACTTTAATCTGAGACTCTCATGTGTTGTAAATAAGGGTTCAAATCTCTTGGCCAAGAAGTCTTGAGAGATTTTTTGTATTTTCTCATTGCAAATAGTTGACAAATACACAAAGTAGAACAATGTTTTTCTCTCAAGGTGAAATCCAGAGGTCTAGATAAAAGCCAAGCTCATTAAACGCTGTTTTGATGGTTAATGAACACAGATTAGCAGGTTGTTGGATAAATGTGTGTAAATTTGTTCTTGATGTTTTCCTGCAATGATCTACTAATGAATATTTTCTTTTGACAACTCTTTCATGCCTCAGTTCAACTGAATGCAAATTAAGTGCAGAGAGAATATGACTTTTTAAAAAATCGACGATTTTCTGCAGCATCTGTTTTCTTTACCTTTCAGTCATTTTGTCTCCGTGAGACCTGAAAAATATTTTCCTTGATCACAGAATCAAGGAACCACAGCACTGATAAGTTGTGAAGGCACCTCTAGTCCAGGAGGTTTCTAGTCCATCTCCACTACTGTCCAGTTGAGTTCTGAAAATCTCCAACAATGGAGACTTCACAAAGTCTCTGGGCAACCTGTCCCAGTGTTCGACCACCGTCACAGTAAAAAAGAGTAGTTTTAATGTTTAAAAATAATTTCTTGCATTTTAGTTTTTGCCTATTTCACCCTGTCGTTTTACTAGGCACCAATGAGAAAAGTCCAACTCTGTTTTCTTTGCTCGTCTCAATCAAGTATTTATATTCATAGATAAGTTCCCCCCTGAGGTTTCTCTTCTCCAGCCTGAACATCCCAGCTCTCTCAGTTTGTCCTTGTATGAGAGATGTTCCTGTCCCTTAACCGCCTTTGTGGTCCTTGGCAGGACTCACTCCATCATGTCTATGTCCCTCTTGTACTGGTGAGCCCAGAACTGTACTCAGCACTCCAGATGTGGTCGCACCAGCGCTGAACAGAAGGATCACCTCCCTCGAACTGCTGTAATGCTTTCGCCTGCTTTAGTAATTATATCCCAGACTTGCCAGTCTCTACTATACAAGGTGGTGCTGCTGAAAGGACAGAAGAAGACAATGCTGGTCAAAGGAGTGCCTTTGCTGACAGCTTTAGTGGCTGGCTAATGAACATTTTTGGTTTTTTTAAAGGAGCTATGCTTACTTTTATACTGCAGTCAGGAACATGAGATGTGTTTCAAAATTACACAGTTAAAAAAGTCTCAGAAAGAGAGGACAGACTTCATTCATTTATAAACTATGTATGAACCAGTCCTGAGAACTGTGAAGGCCTGGGACATTTAATGAAGTATAGACATGCATATCCTAAAAGAAAAGCAGTAAAAGGAATAGTGCAGAAAAACATAAATAAAAGGAAAGCTATGAAACATCAAAAAGCTTGGAGGCGAGTTCTGTGTACAGCTACAGCTAATGGCACTAGTGAATAGTGGAAATCAGGATTTAAAAGCTGATCTGTTATGCACCGCTTACTTTGTGACACTTATTCTTCATCCCACATAGGGCCTTTTTTCCAGGTAGTTCCATTTTTAATTTTTTTATTCCTACAAGAACACAGCATAACAGTTCCCTAAATGATTTCTCAGCAGGTCCAGATGATGCTTAAGAAATACAGTAGGAGGACTGACAGAGGTTCAAGTAAACGTTTTAGAAGGCATCACTGAATGGGCTGAGAGTGTAGTAGATGCCTCCTAATAATTTCCACTGTTGTGGTCTGAGATTTAAGAAAAATACTAACCACTGGAGAGAGACCCCACTGATGGCTGGTGATGGCTGTGCAACCACAGCTCCAGCTGTGCGTGGTATATTAGAAAGCCACATATTTATAATGGAAAGTGCAGTTTTATATTTCTCTTACTGACTGCGTAAGCTTTTGTAGTTTTCATACAGAGATATTCTCTGAGAGAGAACTGCTCTCCTCTGGCTTGCACTTAACAGTAATTTCTACCCACCTGTGCAAAGCAGGCATATATGCTGGATCTATTTTGATGTGTAGAAAATTTATTTACATGCGGATGTATATAATGGCAAGCAATTGCAAAACAGTGTTGAATGGTGCCTATGGTATTCAAGTGGAAAAAGTAATTCAGCTGAAAAATGAGATGTGCATCCTATGAGCATGATAGGTACGTACTTAAAGTACATTTTAGGTTATTGAAGCTTTTTAATGTTTCTTTACTTCAGGGAAGTATCTGCACATCTCTCCTTCCACTAGCTCGCTGCATGTCATTGTACTCAATCACCCTTCTGCTTGTGGAATTCTTCAGGACCCTCCACATTTATTCTAACTCTCTGGAGGAGAAGTACAAGGCTCTCTCCCTTCTGTGGAAGTCTTATTGCAGCATGAGGCTTGGCAACTACGTCTCACTCTTCTAGCCCCAGTCAAGTACTTCTGGACCTAAAAATAAGTGTATTGGAATCCCATCTGAGAGGGAGATCTTATTTTCTCTACCCTTTCCATGTTCATATTAGAGAGCTGACATTGTCCTCAACCGATTACACAAAGTACTAGTCAACAAAAATAGATCATAATTAATAAACAAACCTCTCTTACGACCTGAGACTTATTTACAGACCTTGAAAAATAAAGCCTTGCAACCTGAAGGAAGGCAGTGCTCTAAGTGCCTTTATTTTGCAGTCAGGCTGACTGTGGAACCAAAGAGTTCAGTGAGTTCCCTCAAGTCACAGGGCCAGTCAGTGGCAGGGGCAGAAGGAAAACTGGCCTCTCTGAGGAACAGAAAAACCTGTCCTTGCTGAAGCTATAAGCTTCAGCCTTTTTACATGGTTTGAGAAAGACAATTTTGAGATTCCTGGGTCTGGTAAAGTCTTAACCTCATTCCTTTAGCGCGTGCTGTAAAGTCTGCTTCTCATATCTTTCATCCGTGAACAGCTGGTTTGAAGATTTTGAGGGGCTTTTTGTAACCTTTTAGTGACTGTGTACACATACGCAGGCACGTCGCGAGAAGAGCCTGAGGCCATGAATTCATTGCAAAGAGCAAGTTTTATTTTAGTTACCTCTCTGCTGGGGGATCTCTGAAGTCGCCCCTAAGTTCCCAGGCAGAGGTGACACAAGCGGGGACACAGGTGCTGGTAAGTTCAGGCCTGGTGGAAGATCACTGGGCCTTCTGAGCCGACCTATGTTTCAAGGCTTCAGGCAGGAGCAGCCTCCCACTCTTTCTCACAATAAAGCAAGAATCTCAGACATAGTGATAAGGTGCCTAGAGTTTCTCACAGGCCTATGTCATCTAGCACAGAAGTTCTACTCATCAAGCACACAAGGTCAGTAAAATAATTAGTATGATGTATGTGCTTTTTCTACAGACAGGTGTAAGTTACTTGAGCGCATTTACATCTAACTAACCTTCTCATCAACTCTTCTGCTACATTCCCATACAGTGACAAGAGCCTTTCATTGACATGGATGTTTTGTAGAGAATGTTGATTTACTCTGAACTGTTTGTAACTAGTACTGCTTCATTGCATGGAACTTAGTCTGTTTTTGCTGAACTTCAGTATTTTAGAGGCACTAGGGTTTGTTTTAATATCTAAGGTGGAAGAGTGAGAAGAAATACTATTTCTTACTGTGGCACCCATCACAGACAGCTTATGTCACGTGCACCATTTATTTATCTGTCAGAGGACACTAAGGCATGCCTATTGCAATTACTAAATTCCCTTTTCCAAGTACAAATCACTGTTTATTCATGGTGAGACACACTTAAACAGTCTGAATTTGAAGCATGCTGAGCTGTGTGAATAGTGTGCTGATTTCTTCCAGGATAAAGGAATGGCTGTTAAAACTGAGCTGCAGGTCAGTCAGCAGTGATCACTCTGCAGGGACACTGCAGGGACACATGCTGCACCAGTACCACAGTGAATACTCGCAAAACCACCCGAGTCTTGTTAAACTTTCACTCCTGTTCATGCAGAGAGGTTAGCCTTTTTCCTCTTATTTCTTCCGTAATAATTTAGGAACATTGAAAGCCTGTAAAGGATGTCAGTTTTCAATCAAAAGAAGTTGAACTAAAGCACACAGAGCTTGCATTTTTATGACGCGTTTTCAGGCTCTCTCAAAGCCCAGCAAGCTTAGTGTTTGATGGGAAAACAACCATAATGACTATTATTAATATTATTAAGTCTTATTATGATAATGGCACCCGAGAGTCCCAGCCAGGATGGAAGCATGTTCTTCCACTCTCTGCATCCCACTGAGAAGACATAAAATAGCTCAGAAATGATGCCTGCCAAAAAGGATGTGCTGCCTATGCTATGTCTGTTACTTCTCCAACCTGCTTCCTTCCCACCTTGCTATTCAGCATGCTGTGCAATACACTTTGACTTCTTCTGACCTGTCACATGATGATTATTCCTTTATGAGTTTATTTTCTTCAATCTATTTTCTCTCTTATCCCATTTTTGCATCCCTGTTTCAGGGACCTACATTCATTCCATGCTCACTTGCACCACCGGTTTTCCATCCTTCCTTAGCCCCTTTCTTTGTTCATCCTGCTCTTAGAGGCTCTTCTGCCTTTCATGTTTCTTTCTTTTATACTTTCTATGCCACGTGCATTGGGACAGATTGCCAAGGCAAAGTTCAGACCAGCTAGAAACTGGAGTTGCCTACATGGCCTTTCTCGTGTTGTGCCTGTATAAAAAGATGAGACTAAGAAGGGATGGTACCAGGAAATCAAGAAGAGCAGTGATCCACTCTGACCTTGACACCAGTTCACTGCTCCACGGTCACTTCATTTGTCCCATGTGCATCATCCTCTTATGCTCAGATGCCCAACCCCCAACTTCTAGAAAAGCTCCACTCCTTCCGGCCTCTCCCCACGCTACCTGGGGTCTTACTTAGGAATAAGAACCTCTTGAGGAGAGTGCTGGTTTTGGATGCATCTCATCATATCCTTCAGGCACAATCAATCTCTCTATCCTGTTTCACTTCCGTGAGTGAGTCTGTGAGTCATCAGGATTTAGCCACTGTCTCTGTTTCAGATCTGGTCGTTCTGAGAAATTGCAGGTAGTTGGATGCTAGGATCTCGGTGGTCTGCTGCTACAGGTGTTAGCAGCACAAGCCGTTTTTATGCCATGCTGGTGTTTTGCGCTCAGGTGTTCACATTCACTTTTCATTCACATTAATACATACTTTATTTTCCCTCCCTCCCCCCGCAACATTCCACAGCTCTAAAAGATTCTTGTGTTTCTGTTGTCTAATATATCACAGGCACTTTCGTATCTGCTGAGGGAAAAAAAAAAAATACAGCTAATTTTTATGATTCAGAAGTCTTCTTCTCAAAAGTCTCCCAAGCCTGGTGTTGCCCCTCAGTATTTTGGCAACATAGTAGGATTGTAAACTCTGTATTTTCCTGGTTCAGATTTACACCAACACTACAAATGAATTCACTACAAATAATTCACTTCCTTCTATGCAATCATTTTACCTATAAATTCTAATCTGATCCAGACTTCACGATCTCTCTCTATATATTATTTGATTCTGCTAAGCTTTGTGGTGTACCTTTCCACTTTCTTATTCTCCTTTATTCCCCTTACATAACCACTATTCATCCCTGAAAAACTGGAAAAATTTTGAAAGGACGGACAAGAGACACTTGTCATTGACAAGACAGACAGAAAGAAATCTTTTGAGTAAAGAAAAAAAAAGCTTTTACTTAGCTTTTAATTACTATTCTAAATACTCTTTCTGTGAGTTCTCAAAATACTATTTCATTGACTGTCCTGCTACATATTCATCAAGGGTTTCCTCCTGGCTAATCAGAACTTTAGCGGTTGTAATAGAGATGTCAGCTGACATCAGATGTAGACCTTGATCCAGGTTTTCTGTTCAGCATTTATAGTTGGGAGCAGCAGACGATTCCCTCCTGACACGAGCAGGCCAGTGATTAATGCCAGATAGTTAATAAGTTCAGTTCCACAAATCAATCTTATGAGAAAATCATGAATTTCAACAGAAAACTAAGCTGTGCAAAAATCAGGCAGACCAGACACTTACGTAAGGACACAAAAATCTAAGAAAGGAAAAAATACGTAAGGATTACCTGCATAGCAACCAAAATATTATGTAGGAAGTCCAAACTGTTTGTTCTCAAGACCACAACATGATGACAAAGAATAACCTGTACTCATTTGAGGAACTACAGGCCCACATAACTAATTTTGGTAGGACCATAAATTCATAATTAGGTATAGACTTAATAAAAAATATTCCAGAACGAAACCACTTTGAAGAGATCTTATTTTCTCACCCTTTGACACGGAAAAAATATTAACTGTCAGTTTTTAACCTGGTAAAATAAAAATTTTTGTAAGACCATTAGAATGCAAAAAAAGAAAAAAAGGAAACAGAGGAATCATTGTATTTATATACAGTTTCAATGGTTCTGAATACAGAAAAAACCCCAATATTTACTGATTTAATCTTTTATTCAACTGTCATCTTTTTTTCTTGCAAAACTTTTTCTTGCTGCCTTATATAACCTGCAAGCATCTTGATTTGTAAGTCAGTCAAGTCATGACCTGGCTTCTGTTCATACCAGTAATTTAGTGGCTTCAGAAAGCGGATTTCCACTACCAAAGCTTCCCACCCCAGCAAGGTCACAGTGGCATAGACATGTTTCCTGAAAGACTGCGACCATACACATGTAAGAAATGAAATTCTGGACAATCAATTTAACTCATGCACTGAAGAACTTAATATTGACAGGGTATGGGGGGGGTACTGGTTACTGACCAGCCTTCTCTAGCCTTTTTCCTCTATTTCCTAACACCTTTTTTCCTCACACAGCACTGTCCCTTCTGCACCTGTTCCTTTTTTCACTGCTGCAGGACAGGACAGAAGCGGAAACAGATCAGGGCAAACTTCTCCCTTTTCCATCCTCAGTCAGATGGAGAATTTTGAAACTTTCTTTAAGGTCACCAGCTTAAGGGTCAGGAAACACTCCTGGCACAATGCTGTGCCCTGTAATGGTGTTACTGCCAGGTGTTAAGTCTCCCACAGCAAGGGAGCAGGAGCTCCCTTGCAGCCCCCAGAAAAGCACAGAGGCTGTCCATGTAACAATGCTGTGTTGTCCTTTGGGGTCAGGCTCCCATATGCAGGGCTTCTCAATCAGGCTCTCAGGATGCATCTTTCCCCAGGGGCCCTTGGTGGACTCCAGGAACATGTACATAGCCCTGGGGCATGTTCTAGCTCATTCCTGTCCCCACCTCCCCCTTTGGTGCCCCACCCTGCTGCCTTGATCTTCCACCACCCCAAACACGCTACTGTGGCGGTCCAAAACTGCGTTTTACTTTTGTTTAGTTATTTTCTATCATGATTTTAAATTTAATTATTCGTTATTATTAAAGCATGTTGTATGCACAGTATTCTTACACATTTTGGATGCATGAATTTATATCTCTTTATATATGTATATATTTCTATGACAACCTATAAAAATATATATGTTTATCTTTATTAATAAATAATGCACATATGTATATATACTGTATATATTTTTATATGTGAGCACTTCCTGGTTAAAAGAAAATGAGCACATGATCAGAGGTTGTTTTGAGATCAGATGGGTATGATGGTTTCAAAAAACGTCAGGCTGCCAATCACAGAGCAATATGGAAACATGTGGAGTATGATGTCACAAATATCAGCCTTCATGTATGTGGCAAGCAGTGGCTTCACAGTCAATCACAGGGCTGCTTTTGAACACTTGGAGTAAAATGGTATTAGGAAACAACCTTCAGCCAATGACAGGACAGTATGAAAACTTGTTGGTTACAATGTTTTACGAAATTGTATCTCACTGCCATGAAATGGTGGACAACTCAAAATGGTGGCCTCCAGCATGTAGGGGGAAGGACTTCCTGTTGAGATGGGTGCTTGGCTGGATTAGCAGGTGTGGATGGCAATGCAAGCCAGCCTGTGTTCATGACAGGGAAAGGCACTTTACAGAATGATGGCCCCCAGGGACAGAAAGAGGAGGGGGCAAGCCAACCACATGACCAGAAGAGAGGTGGGACTTATGGGGCAGCAGTATAGGTGGTGGCACCAGGAGATGGGGCTTCACCAGAGCCAGGGAACTGTAGGCATCTCAGCTGGTCTGCAATCAGCCTTGTCCTGATGCTCCTAGGAAGTGCCGAATAAAAATCTTTCACCTTGTGAGAATAAGAATACAAGAGTATTGTTCTGTTAGAGGTGATGGTCTGATACAGTTACACATGGTCTAATGAAAATATTTTCTACAGCTGCTTTTTTTTTTAAAAAAAAAAAAGAAATGTCCTCGCTCTGTTCAATTATGTCCTGGCTGGAAGGATATGTCGAAAGAAGAAAGAAAAATATTTCAGCTTTTCTCTGCGTCAAATCTGTTCTTGTTACGGAACAGATTTGTTGGTCTGAGTACTGCTGAGGAGGGACAGTTTTGTGAGGACTGCCAGTGTGCCATTCTGGCCACCTTTGGTTCCAACGTGTTGTTTACATACACATTAAAATGTTTACTTGGAACTTTATAGTGTACCCATAGGCTGATGCCAATCACTGCTCTATCTCCTTGTGGGAGGTGGATTCGAAATAAACCACACTCATCCTACTAAAATACAGAAAAGAGTAAAATAAAAAGAAACAATATATTATACACATCATATACAGGTATATAGTTTCAGCTTTTATCTATTAAATATTTTCTTTATTTAGTATGCTTTACACATTCTGTGAACATAAAGATTTCATTTTTATCTGTGAAAATTCATAGAAAATAGAGATGGAAAAAGAATCCTGGCCATTGTCTGTCTAATCGTTAATTTAGCGAACCTGCTGTGCCACTCTAGGTAAATAAGACATGGAAGCACAAAGAAACAATATATAAGCAATATGTTCTTCAAGCTGAGAAAGTATTAGTATAAAAAGGGCAAATTATAGAAGCAGATAATGACTGTAATAGTTCCGAAGCTTAAAAACAGATGCATGCTCAGTACTCTACAATTCTCATATAAAAGCATTTACAGTCTTGCAGAGATGTAATTGAAAGGCAAAACAAAGAAACCTTTAATCATGGCTGGAACATGTTTTTAAAACACCCGAAAGGTAGGGGCTGGCTGGTTGGAAAACGAATAGCAGAAAAAAAACAAGTCCTGGTCAACCCTGATTTTTTCTAGGGTAACTCACTTGAAACCAATAATTGCTACAAAGTTGCTCTGAAACCAAGTGAGGAATAATTTCCTTTCTCTAAAAGTAGCACCAAGAGCACAGAACAGCTGGCAGCTGGAGGTATCCCCAGCATGAGGTCTGCGGTGGTAGTGAGTCCAGAGTTCAGCCTCTCTTCTCAATGTCAATCAGTTTCAATCAAACTCTTGTCCAGTACAGAAAGCTGTTACCATCTCATGAGTGCTCCAGCAAAGGAGCTGTGAGTGGCTGATCTTCATGTGAACACAGACTCCTGGATGCGAGGTGCTAACTTGGTGTACAAATGATATGGTGGAAATTTACTGGTGGACTGATCAGATGGGGTATCTCCAGCATGTGAAGTCCTGAGTCTGTTTTGCCTCTTAGATGTGGGTCATGCCATTAAACGAGTCCTCTGAGAGCAGCCATGGTGAGACATGCTTTCCCTGCAACATTATCAAGAAGGTCAAAGCCTCATTTTTATAGACACCCTCAACACCAAGTCCAGATGTTGCTTTAGTAACAACCTAACTGGTCTTTGAAAGCATGCTTCTGGCTCAAGGTCTCGAGCAGCTGCATTCTTGGAAAGTGCTAAATTACTGTGTGACATGGCAGAATGACTTTTTATCTCTACTTTCACCATGCAGGCGAAGCAACAGGTTAAAGGCTAAAGGCTTGCATATGAGAGGAACACAGAGCACAGTCCTCTCAGCATTTTCATGCAGATTTCTTATTTTTCTTTTCTTCTTCTTTTCTTTTCTTTTCTTTTCTTTTCTTTTCTTTTCTTTTCTTTTCTTTTCTTNTCCTCTCCTCTCCTCTCCTCTCCTCTCCTCTCCTCTCCTCTCCTCTCCTCTCACCTTTTCTCTGTCATTTTGCCAGACTTAACAAAATTACAAAGAACTATGACTTTTACATGAACCAATCTTTGATCCTCTTCTAGCCCTACCATATACTCCCTAGGAGTCTGTACAAATTAACTGTTAAAAACTAACTGTTAGAGATAATTCTGCAACTCACCTGAAAAACATGCAAAAACTGGTGTGTTTTATCTCTTTTAAATGGTTTTCTGTATCTGTGCTTTTTTGCACTTTCTTATTGAGACAGATACATCATAGTGAAGAGCAACCAGATTGCTTGTGTTAACAGCATAAGAGGTTTAAAATTATTTCACCCTAAGTATTAAATATAACAGAAAGAACTCTTTCAGTCAGTCATTATTTAGCAAGCTAATTTTTTCCAGAGACAATATAATCACCATAAATGATGAATTTTGTGTAAGTTATTTCTCATAAATTCTATTCAATAAAGGTAATCAAGCATTCTGCTGAGGTATTACTGTTGTAGGTTCTGTCTTTATGAACCATTGCTAGACAATAATGAAACAAAACTGTCATAAAACACAGATATGATTTATCTGCATGCATTTTAAAAGGAAGATGTATCAAAATTTCATTCTGACACTGGAGTCTCAGTAAAAAAAAAAAAAAAAAAAAGCACATGCAAAACTAACAATAGCTCTGTATGCTTAAATTGAAATTCCCAGAGCTCTAATGATACCAACC
Source organism: Pampusana beccarii (assembly GCA_013399365.1). Classification (NCBI taxonomy): domain Eukaryota; kingdom Metazoa; phylum Chordata; class Aves; order Columbiformes; family Columbidae; genus Pampusana; species Pampusana beccarii. Next base: position 284,853 of record VWYH01008991.1, read on the forward strand.
ATTTATTTCAGAAGCACAGGATTTTGTCAGCTTATAAATAGCTCCTGGCAGCCATGGTGAGGTTGTTTCTTGGTTCCAAGTTCATTTCATAGGACAGTTTTGGACACTTTGGAACCTAAGAGGTCTGTTTTATACCGTTCGTACAGTATCATGCTGTGATATACCACACGTGTAAGGCTATCAGGAAACTTAATGGGGGGAGGGGAGAAAGAAAAGATAACACTTCTATATCTGCCTCCTGTTGAGAGAATCCAGGTGGGATTCAGCTCACTGATTAAAATACATAAATGAAAATGTTAACATTTGGGCATACACTGGAGCTCAGTATCTGAGCTCCCATTATAATCGGTGGAGAGCAAGCTGGTACATGTGGAGTCTGGAGAGCTATTCAGTTAATCCTCAAGCGGACATATACATCTGATTGGCCTAATTTGAAAGCTGAATCTTATTTTGCTTCTCTGTTCTACTTTTTTTCCAGCAAAGGAGAAAGAGCTGCAGCAGAGGGAAAAACAACATTGAGCTAACAAACAATCCCACAAATACATGAGTTGTGATTACTTGGGGCTTTGTTTTAGTTACCAGTGCTGGAGGTCTCATGTATTCCCTAATTTCCTTCTGAATGATTGATGCTTCTAGAATGCTTCTGAAGGGCTTGTTTTGCACCAAGACTCAGTAAGAAGGTTGTTTCTTCCTCCCAGAGACAGTATTTTTCTCACTATGGCATCTCTTACAAATGTACACTACATGGGATGATATTTAGTATTTGTCGTGAATTTGAAGCTGAGACATTTCTTGAGAGAAGTCTTCTGTTGTAAGCAGATCTTATCAGGCCTTGAAGGTCTGCCCTGCCTATACACGGCTTTGAAAGGTCCAAGAAGGTCCGAGATGAACTGTGTCCTGATGTACAGCCAAGTATAGATGGTGGAAGCGACTTCATATAGAAGACTTAGAGGCTCTAACTTCAGAGTTCATCACCACCTACATACTTGACAGGAAAATGTGGTATCCATCTTTGTAAAGGAAGAAAGGAAGGACGGGTGTGCCTTCAGAAACCTTGCAGAGAAGGATTTTTTTTTTTTTTTTTTTTTTCTGGGCACTATGAACTAACAGCTTCAGCACTGGAGTGGAAAACGTTGTTCTTTTAAACGATGCAATGTATTTAAATGTAATGCTTGTGAGCTATGTGAATATAGAGAACATCAGCAAAGAATAAGAGTTCATGACCTCCACCTCCAGATACCACCAAAGACCAGATGAGCATCTGGGTTAAATCACTTGAAGTTATTGGCATGATATAAATTTAGAAAATCCAATGTTAATATTATTCCATCAATTATGTATATATCACATTAATATATACTTTTATCTACCAATTTTATTAAAAGTAACTCTGGAAATGAATATGTATAACACTTACTATAGATTTCATAATTTATTATATGATTATTATATGAGAGAAATTTCACTAGTTTCTAAATAGAGGAGCTCACCTATCTCCATCTTGGCACCCAGGCAAGTTAAATTCTGGGCTGATGTATACCTCAAACGCACTGATTACAGTTAATCTGATTCAGTACAGAAGATATCTAAATAGCTTCTTGTGATTCCTCCTTGCTTTTGATAACTTTATTTTTAAGAGAAAAGCACTACCAACAAAAAGGGAGCTGAAGTGTGTCCTTTTGTGGTGTGAAGTACAAGACGCTTTGAAGATATGCAAGTGAAATGTATTCTTGGCTTTATCTCTGAACAACTTCAGTTACATGAATACTTTAAGTGTGTGTCAGGTACAATTAGATTTTAATGAATCCATAATGAGCCTAACTATATTATGCCATTCAAAATGCTGTCTAATTTTCTTCTTAGTCAAACTTGTCCATTTGCTTTCCCTACCCACGGTAGTCAAGACAGTAGGTATAGTGCTAATTCCCTGAATCATGAGCCTCTCTTGTTTGAATGAGGTAAAGTCAGTGATCCTCAGCTTAAAAAGCAGCAGAGCACGGATGTACCAACTCTGGAACAAATGGATCAGCCAGCACATTACCTTTAAGAACCGATAATCAGCTTCTTTTATGTCTTTTATTAACAGTGAAAACCACCTGAATACACAAATAGATCTAATCCTATTCGATTATATTAGTTCTTTTCTCTTAGTGGCTGGAATTGCAGGGTAGCAGCACAAGCACTTTTTCAAGTGATGGTTAAAAGTAGTGCCCAAACCAAATAGAAACTCCTTGTAATAGTAACCTCTCTGTACGAAATCTAAGGGTCTTCTTAACATTCTGCAAAGCAGCACTTTACAGCCTCTGCAACAAATAGACATTCCCAACAGCTTTAGGGGAGGAGTCAGGGGATAATCTCAAATCCAGCTGAAACACTGTTACAAATAATTTATTTTCAGCTGTGGGTGAATGCACAGTTTTAAGCTTGCAAAGATGTTAATGAAAACAAAAATCAATGTAGTATACAAACAAAGAAATACAGTATGATAAAATTTATGCAGAAAAAAAGTAATACAGAAGAGAAAGTGTAAATGAAATAGTAGAGAAAAAGATAACATAATAAAGGAAAAAAGATGGAGAAGCACTCATTTCACTGCAGAGAGGATACCACTCTTCTGCTACCAGAGAAAAGTTTTTTATCTGTACTAATTTTGGCGTATTTCAGTAGTGTTAACTGTTGCTGTTATTCTGATGTAAATTATGATGGAGGTTAGTCCCTTAAATCCTAAATCAATGTATGCTAAAGTTATTCTGAAACTTTATAGTGACTTTAACATAGATCTGAATTAAAACTTAATTTTTGAAATAAAAGATAACCTATTATATTTTGGAAAGTATCTCAATACATATACTGCACACAGGAAAAAAAGAAAGTCAAATGATATTATTTGCCTAAGAATCTAGGGGATCTCTCTGGGCTAAAAGAGGCAAAGAAATAAAAAGAAAATGGCGTCATTTCTCTTTGGCAGGAGGGGGACAAGTGAAATGACACCAATTTATCTTGAGAGAAGCAAAAATGGAAGTAGAAAAAGGCATGAAAAGGTAAGAACAAGAGCTCTGAGTAAAATTCTTTCAGTTTTTCCCTAGGCTAAAAATAAATAGCTAAATAAACACATTAAAACACTCACAGCTTTTTCAAAAGAATAAAATAATCCTCATTTCACAGATAAGTGAACCGAGGATATGCAAGCTCAAACAAGGGAGGTAGTAATGCTTTAGGATGTCTATCATCAAAAATTAGATTCTTCAAATCCTGTTTATCTGCTACCTCACCCTAGAGTACTGAAGCTGCTGATGCTGAAGTTCTGCTTGCAGCCTGACCAAAAGAATCCCAGGGCTGAAGACAACTAAGCCTTGCTGGAATTAAAGGAGAAGCAATCTTGTGGTTGCCTCATCCCAAGGGTTTTATCCTTTAGAAATTGTTCAGATTATGTTAGAGAGCCAAGCTCTGCACAAGACACAAAAGAAGATATACTATTGGCTCCTCAATTTTTCCCCCAGTAATTCAGAGACTAGCAGGCTGTGGAATAAATAAGTCTAATTCTCACCTGAATCTCCACCTGTATAATTTTAGTAATGACCAAATTATGCAGTGTCCTGAGACAGGGCCTTTCTGTTTCTCCACATCAAAACTCTTCTCCTTTTGTTTGAAATTATTAAATATTCATTGGACCTAAGAAGGTGAAGAGGCAGTACATTGATTTGTTCTATCTCTGGGCCCATAGTTAAGGCTCTGAACTCTAATAAGGGAAATTTCTGCTCCAAACAACTATTTCAGTAGGTTAGGTTAAATATCCTGAAATATAGGTCACCTCATCCATAGTAATGAGAAACAAAATTTTGTTCTTATCTACGTCAATAAGAGTTTTACCTTCTACCTCAATGGGTTCAGTATATAATCTTCTAGAAAAACGTCACCAAATATTTCCATATTTTCTATTCACTTTCTAGAAATCATAGTTTCTCCTAGATTTCTCTGTCATTCTCAACTGTTGAATAACAGTCCCAGGAATTAATGGGAAAAATTTCCTTCAAGATTAGTGACCTCAAGTATCAGATTAAAACCCACTGAAATCAGACTTGATGTGTCTATCTGCTTGTTAAATAAGTTTATCCAGCTGCAGTCTGTGATCACGCTGCCAGAGGAAGCCAATGTATCTAAGTTAACTCAGTGTGCTTAATGTGTTTTTGCTGACTGCTTGCTTGCTGACTATCAGTCAGGAAAAAGCATTCTGCTGAATCTGAATACACTGTTTCTTTTATTTTATCTGTGTGTATTCATACTACAGTAAGACCTGAAGATAACATATAAAGTACTAAAGATCTAGATCTATTCTTGATTTGGTTGCTTGCCTACATAATTTACTTGTGTTTCAGTTCCTTACTTGTAAAACACAGAAAATATCATCCCTGAAAAGTATAGCTATAGTATTCTCAGTCTACAGATGATACCAATCTCAAAGCTGTAACATGTATCCACCTATAGAGAAAAATCTCAGTAGCTGCCATGTCTGATTTGGTAGGGAGCAACCTCAGAGTGAGGAGTCGTCTGATATCCTATACTGCAGGCCTTATAGTTGCTGTAAGAACAGCTTTCAAACGAACATTGATAAAGTTAATAACGGGTCTGAAGAAAAGCATATCCAAAGTAGCTCATTAGAAAAGGTGACTCTAGCAGATTAGTCTTCTATAAAAGCTTTAATTTGAATATGTATTTAGAAAGCCACAGTATCATTATGGATAAGAGAACTGTATTCATTGAGAGGTACTACCTTATGCTTTCTTAGTGGTGATTACAAAATGTTTGTTTTTGCACATCCTGGTCTAGTATGGAGGATGTGACAGAAAGTGTAGGCAGTGATATTTTAAAGAAAGCAAGCTCTCTCCTGCAGAGCTCTTTTTTTACTATCCTTTCACCCATAGGCTTCAAACAGCTTTAGGACTCAGTATTGGAGAACTGCTTTTTATAATCAGGACTGTAACAGTTTTCTTCATTCTATTAAAGCCCTGCATATACAAAATTTACTGATTAGTATTCAACAAGCTTGAAATATAGATGCAGAGAGTCATAAATACGTGGCTGAAAGGTGCCTGGTAAAGATGTCTAATCCAATTGCTTGCCTCAAGGCAAGATCAAATACAGCTAAAGTATTTCTGACAGATGTTTATCCAGTCTATTCATAGGAATGTCAGTGATGGATATTGTACAATGTCTCAAGACAAGCTATTCTCAAGAAAAAGAACAAAATCTCAAAACTCAGCTTGTGTTCTAAAGCTAGGAGCTAAATGACATCTGTTTGAGAGCTTTTTTATTCTGGCACTTACCCTGATTTACATTAATATACATATAACCCACAGGGTGTTGAAATTATGTGTCCTGCTTGCTGTGCTGGCAGTTGAGACTGTGTGAGGTGACTGGAGATGTATATGGTGAATTGATTTTCAGATAGCTGTGTTTATGAAATATAAAATCCTGCTATCTGGGTGTGTGATTTAAGGATAACTATCTTAAGGATGCTATATTTAGCCATATTTAGAGTACATGCTGGCATATTCAAAAAAGTCCAAATGTTTTAGGACCACGAATGCCACTCAAATTTAGGAGACTTCAAATTCAGAAAGTTACGTGTACACTTCAGAAAGCTACGTACCGCTCTCCACCATTTCATAGAAACTATTACTGAAGGTATAAACTATAGTGCTGTTAGATATGGATTTGTGAGTATTTGCTGAAAATGTAGTGTTACCGTAGAGTATGCTCATAGAATTAAATAAAACAAACATCTTACAAGTTGATGTATGTGTGGACTTCACCGCATTTTTCCTTTGTCTGCTTTCAAATACCCACTTGACTTAGTACATATTTCAAAATAGACAAAGAAGGTAAAGATACAACTTATCTTTTATGACCCCAAAGAGAAAACTGTATGAGATGTGATTTTAAAATATTACTTTTTACAATATATTGTACATCTTCAGACCTGCTGCTTTAATCATATCTGAATTCAAAATATTCTTTTNGTGCTTAGTAGAAGATTAATGTGCTTGAAAATGAGGAAACCATACTGAATATCTAGATCGATACTTTCATGTTGACATTACTAGTTGTGGGTTGCTCAAAGAAAATCAAATATTTCACGAAATGTTAACATTTTTTGTCAAAGCATGAATGGAGATGAATCAATGAGGAGAGCAACGCTGTGCAGTGTGTTTGTCCTTATACTTCAAGAAGCTGACAGAGTAAACTGATCCTGAGGAGGATTGAAGGCATGAGTTGGTGAGAATAGGTTTTTCAGGTCTTTGCAAACTCTTTTGGCTACTTTTGGGGTTCCTCTAGAGTGTGTAACAGCCTGTGCTTTGGGAAGCAGCTCTTGTCTGTCCTCTTGCATCATGCTCTGAAACAATTTGCCCTTCTAAAGAACAGCAAAACACAGGACTGTATAAGGGAGATTCTGATACATATTATATGCCTGTCTTTGTATAAGACCAAGTGATGTCTATTAGTGCCCATTCCTTGGTTTCACCTGTCTGTGGCATGTATCTTCATAGCATACAAACACTAATCAGTGCAAAAAGCATAGAATAGGCATGCAAGACTATAAAACACTTCCCTAACGCATTGAGAAGGTATACCTCTCTCTTTCACCACTCACTAAAAATCATAGAAGGTTAAAAAGGTGTGGGGGGGGCGAATTCTTCTGGTAAAATTGGCAAAAATAGTAGTAATTCAGTTTGGGACAGATGTGCAAAAATGTGCTGTTAATTTCACACTGGGTTTAGTAGTACAGTCTGAACTTGCAACTAAGCAAACTTGGGAAAAATATCAGGTTTTCCAATTAAAAATACATGAAATGGAAAAGGCAGTTTTACTCAGCTTTGTCAATAACACTTTCAGTCCAGTATGACAGCGAGTAGAAGGGAGCTCTGAAAACAGCACTCAAACGATGAAACCCAAACCCATATTCTTACATAATTGTTGTGCCATTATCTTACTTCTGTTGCTTGTAAAGAATTTTGTCAGCAAACTGATATGAAACACTGTATCGCAACACTTCTATGAAATTTCTTTTAATGCACAAAATGCACTCTATTCCATTTAAAACCTTTTTGGAAAATGAGAGATGTTCCTAAGTGTTAAAGAAAATCTATCAAAACCATAAAACAGGTATTAAAAAAAAAAGTATGAATTTTAGTTTTAGCTCGACTCTTACCAAAGTATAACATAAAATTATTTAAATGAGTAAGATGTACCATAACAATACTGTAACTATTTATTTTTTCTGTTCAGTGAATTACAAAATCTTACTATTTTTTGATTTACTACAGGAGAGAGTATTCCTCTTAAAATGTCCACTCTGTATTTTGATGTACCCAACCTTCACTCCTAATATAGTCAGAGGATCTGCAGGAGGCACAAGAGGACTCAAGTGCATCATGGTTGTCAGAAGGATGAAACATTGGCTCCTTCTGTATATAAACCCCTACACTAAGAAATGAGAGAGATGAAAATGGGGTTCATTGAAAAGGTATTATCAATATCCTCATTTCTAGAAAGTGTTCAGCATTTATCATTCGCTGAAAAGAGCCACTAAATCATTCCTGTGTCACAGTCCTGATTTGCTTATAAGATACTTTCCAAGGCTTAAACCATACACACTGACTAGGTTAAGCAAATTTAAAAGTGTTTCCTACAATCCCCTAATACTTTAGGAAGTAAAGCAATCCAAAAAGTGCTGATTCATTTGACTGGCATTCTAACTTTCTACAATTTCACAAGCGTTATACGTTCCTTAACAAATCATGTCCTTCCCTGAGAGAACTTAACCTTGAGTTTTTGCTATTTAAGTGGAAATATGTTTGCATATGATAGCTTCTTTTCATATGGTAGGCTTAGGACACAAAATCAGTAATCCTTAAATGGTAGTTCTTTTTAGAATTATAGAGCTAGAGCTTCAAAACTAACTAGTCTAAGCACCTTAGAACAAGTTCTGGTAGAAGCTTGCATAAATTTGCAAATTTGATCCAAAGTTTTTTTAACAGTGCTACCAACTATCTTTGGGAGCACTCTTGTACTCATATAACAAAACCAACAACTATCTTTGGAAGTTTGATCCGAACAGACACAGCAGAATTTCTGTGAAATTTAACAGGGTTAGCTTTTTGTTGTTTTTGTTTGTTTGTTTGTTTGTTGGGGTTTTTGTGTTTTGTTTGTTTGTTTGTTTGTTTGTTTGTTTGTTTGTTTTTAACAGAAGACCAGTATTTAAACATGCAGAGTAAATATATTGGGCAGGAGTTGTATTCGAAGAGACATCACATTTTCTTCAGCATAAAATAAGCATCTATCATGCTAACGCCTGCAGTACATCCTTAGTTTGACACCAGTCACTGAAATTTTTTGAACGTGACCCGCACTAATGCTAGAGAAAAGATGAAAAAAAAAGAAAATACGTGGCTACCAAACATGTAATTTTTTTTACAACTACAAGGGTGAAAACAGAGCTCCAGACCATGGAAAGTAGGACTAAGATGCAGTTTGTAAGCAGGTGTCAGCTTTCTGCATCACAACATTGCCTTTCCCATGTCAATAAGTAGAAGCACAAGCTTACCTAGATGACACGAAAGCACTGAATTATAGAAAAGGAAACTATCATGCTGAAGAATACGAGAAATTAGAAGATGTGGTGTTATTCAGGCTCTTACCTTGTGCACTTTCACTAATCTTTAAATACTTTTAAGCACATTCAGACTCTGATTTTTCAAAGGCACTCTGCCTTTGAACCTTAATTCTTTTTCACCTCTTTGGTATTTTGTATGTTTGCACTTACTTGATGTTTCTCTGCCCTCTACAATGCTTCCTGTGTGAGATAATATTTTATGACCACATATACTAAAAAGTACCACGTCTTTCTTTTACATCTAATACACTTCCCAAGCATCTGCGGCATCGTAACTGATGAGGGACATCTAAATGCTATAAGAGTACTATAAACCTTTGGAAAGAATTGAACTTTTAGTTGTGATGATTGTATTCTTCCTTGTTACACATTCTAAAAGACTCAGCAATGCTGATATAACTGCTGTAAGAGGTCTGAGATGAATTTATTATAATCCTATTCTAAACAGGTATCCCAAGAATGGTTTAAAATTGAGGGGCATTCAAGGTAGAAGAGACATTTTGCGAGATGCCAGATAAACATAATTTAAAATTTCCATTTTTCTCTTGAGTACATTAGCGACATCAAGAAAAGAGAAAGGAAACAGCTAACCACTAGACTAGTTCTGTCAAGCAGTACATTACGCCCACTGCAATTCAGACATAAACTCCACTCTGTGGAGGGCACTGCTCACATTTTAGTACCTTTTATAGGCTACCTAGAGTGTTTCACATTGCTTAATGGCTACTTTATTAAAAGGAGTCATCCAAGTTTCTGAGAAATACACAATAGCTTATGCGGTCATACACTGTGAGCTGTTCCACTGAAAGGTTAGCAAACACCCTTCAGGCATCTATTTTAATAACACTTTGCAGTGGAACACAACCTCTTAGATAACATGTTTTATTAATGGATTATCAAGTTTACATGTTTTAAATATTTATGGAATTCATTATCCCATATGGCCTGTACTGTGATGCATGATACAAGTGTTTAATGAGAAAGCATGGACATATTTATATAAAAATAATATCTACTATTTCCTCTCGATAGAGCTGGATTTCTCTATTGACTAAACTGCAGTGATTACACCAATTTTTGTCTCCTTCGTTTTGCTTTTTTGTTTCCTTTAGTTTTCAATAATTTTTGAGGTTTCCAACACCACACAATTATTAAAACAACATTCTGGTTGAGAGCAGGCTTAGAATAAAAAAAGCTGCTTCTTTGTGTCTCTTGGTGTTTCTCAGGATACAAAATGGAACCAGATTGGGCTTTTTTTCAGAATCGAGGACTCCCTTCAACGACATCATAAATTTTCATGCATTCTTGAAGACAACCCAAAACAAGCATCCTGGCTTTTCAGTTTGTACACATAGCCAAGTCAATATATCTAATTAATTCCTTATTAATGTTTGTGCTGGAGAGGAAGATCTCCTATGCATAGGGAATAGAAAGAAAGCAGTTATACGAATACAGAAACTTAATTTTCTAACTACATTTTGGAACAACGGGACAACTGAGATGGCATTATGAGAGAACATAAAGACGGATATTAAATAAATGCAGAAGACAGTGAGACTGATTGTTTCAGCCAGAATGAGGAAAGACATATTTGAAATTAAGAGTATTTCAACTTCATCAAGAATCAACAAGATAACAGCTTATAATGCAGACAAAATCAAGGCTAAGGAAACTCCAAAGTTGCAGGAGTTAATATAGGCAGTTTGATATAATGATGAATAATGATAAAGGAAACTGAAGTGGTCAGTATGATTATCTGAGGAGCTATCCAAGAAAACCTTGAAATGTTAGACAGGGTGAACGGCAAAAAAGTCACAATTTCTTCCTGGCTGTCTATATCTGGTTTATGGGACCAAGAGATGAAGGAGAAACAGTGACAATAGACAACATGGTTTCTGCCTGGAGAGAGAGGGGCCTGATGCCTTCTTAAGCTCCCTCCTTCACAATTGCATTTATTCTGCCTTGAGAATGTATCTAAAATTTTGCATAAATCCAAAAACAGACTGTAGGGGAAGATGCAAAATGGGAAAGGAAGATCTTGGGTAGGTTAATAAAACAGAATGCCCCCGTTTAAAAGAAAATGCAGGGGTTTAATAGATATTTGCATGTTGATCAAACTCCAGAGAAAAGGAATGGAGGAAACTGCCTATGTTACAGGAAAAAGATCCATGTGATTGTTTTACTCATGTCTATTCCCCTCACTTCTCCATACACTGGAAAATACACTCCTATGATTCCCTATAACCACTAAAATTTTTTTTTTTTTTTTTTTAAAAACCCCAATCCAATCCAAATCAAACCAAACCAACCAACCAACCAAAACCAAGGAAACCCACAAACTTTTAAAGTTATTCAAAATAACCAAACAATACTTCTTAGAATTTTCTGAAATCTCGTCATCTTTCTGTGGTTTTCCTGCCTATGTACGTTCTTTGAAATTAGTACTTTTTTGGGGTACTTTTTATCCTGTGAAAAACTAAATGTAGTAACATGAGTCAATATCTTAATCAATGAACTAAATGTGATGGTAAATCCTTCATGACTGAGCCTGGATAAAATTTTTTGCACATAAACCAACATCATATTTTAAAGAATTATTTTTTTTTTAATCAACAGGAATTAGACAATTATAAATTTTCCAAGTTCTTATTGACATTGTTGACATGCGTAGTGGGATTCATAATTTGAGTAGAAAAATAGAATGCTAAAATATAGAGGAATAAATAATTTTAGCCTTCATATATATATTTTACTCTTTCCAGAAGATGTAATCTAACTACCAGTTAAACTAGAAGCTGAATATTTTTTCAGAAATTGTTCCAGCTGTGAAGATTTGCAGCCACATCATTAGGATTAACTTCTGATCTAAATGCGGTCTTGCAGCTCAGCTATCTGCTACTAAATATTGGATGCCTCTCTGTGGAAACCATTTCATTACTTGCCTAAATATTTCATTCAGAACACTCATGTGAACAACTGGCTATGCGAGAACACAGAAGAAGCCTGGAAATGTCCCCTGAGGAAAAAAAAAAAATTAAATGAGACAGTGGGTCAGCAAGTAGCCAAGACTTTATGACCTTTTTGAATCCCCAGAATTTAGAAAAAAAGCAGATCAAGTGAGGAAAAAATAGGGATAGAAGATACTTATCTTCTTGAAATATTGACAAGATAATATTGCCACATATAGCAGTCATATGACAAACCTAACGTTGTAAGACCAATGGACCTTATGATTAGCCTCTTTGGTGATGTGGACACTTCACATCAGAGTTTTTCATGAGCATTGAATGTGGAAGAGTTGCCTGGAAGTAATGTAACCAGTGCAGATTACCATTTGAACCAATTAGCAAACTTCTTGGAAGGCTAAACAGAGGATTCCACAAGTTATTATTCTGTCTCCAGCTGCAGAGTTAGAGAAATAATAGTGTGGCATTACCCTGTGCAATGCAGACATACCCAGAATATTACCCACCATGCTTTAGCTTCTTATGGGACATAGTCAAGATGGACTGCATGGTTATTTTTACTTTAATCTGTTCAAGTTATTTAAATCAGTAGGTTGCAGGCGCTTGTCCATCCATTCAGATCTAATTAACTTAAGCAGCAGGTACTCTGTAGGAGAGTTCTTGATTGCCTAAGACACTGTTTTTATAGAGAAAATGAGTATCCCTCTACAGAAAAGAATAAGGCAAAGCATTGACCAGGAAGGAAAAGAAGTCCTCATTCACATGTATTTTCAAGTCAAACCTCTTTTCTCATTTACCTTTCTTAATGAAGTTTGCTTTAGTTATGCATTTTTTCTTGCATTGTCTGTAAACCTACACTAAACTATTAGCCCTTCTCTTCTGTAAAAATTTAGGGTCATTGACCTGTTTAAGGCTATTTGCACACAAAAGATCACAAAATATTAGGATGCTTGGTCCTGATTAACTGCTGTTGGTTCAGCTGCAACTTCTGCATGTAAAGTTTTGCAGCCTGGGAGCACTTGCTTCTCTTTGCTTATATATTAGAAAAATAGCAGGAAATACTGACTGTTGTTTTGGATCATGAAGCTTGAACAACGAGTCGTACCTTTTCTATCAACAAATCCTACAGAGCTGGATTTGGGGTCGTGCCTACCTATACCTTTTCTGTTATGGTTTCGTTCAGCCAAAAATTGGCTAACCAAATAATTACTTCTCTGTCTTCTGAACTGCTATGCAATATGTACAGTTATTTGTACAAATATGTACAAATGCACTTCTGCCACCTGAAAAAAATGGTGACTGTTACAACACTGTGTACGTTCAGATGCATAAAACTGAAATTCTGCTATGCATTGGTCTTCAAATTTGACCCATGAAATAGAGAAGGCAAACTGCATTTGCTTCAAAGAGAACTACAGTAAACAAGCACAACATCTTTGCAAAGTTTATTGGACGATGTCATTATCTATTTAATTGGGTTTCATACGTGTTGGATATCTGCAGGTGTAAATTAGATTGTTAAATCACTCGAAGGTTTTAAGTATTGTATTTACACAGGCTACTTGTTATCTGCATTTTGATTCTTTCTCTGCATAATTGTCAACAACAATAATAATAGCACCAGTAATAATAATCCATCTGGGAATAATTCTTTGATGTTGTTTGTGTGGCATGTGAGAACAGAAAATAAATCTTACTTCTAGCATATCTGCCAGCAGTGTCTGTTTACTCCTGAAACTGTGAATACTCTTTGGATCTGTGAACAGTAGTTGCCTTAGAGAGCATGTTTTACATAAACATTGAAGGAAAATTGCTCTGTGTCATGAAAAGAAACTTAACCTTTGTGTACTAGAAAACAGATGGGTCAATAATAGGTCTGGATTATGTCTTACTCATTATTTTTATTTCATCTAAAAAGCTGAAAAAGTCTGAGATGTCATACTGTTATATGTGCCTTTTTTTAAAATGAGAGCTTATTCCACACAGAAACTGGCAAAGTTCAGTTATTACAAGATTTACAAGATTTCTTATAAACCACAGATAGCACGGTGTGATTGTTCTCTGAAAGTCTGACAGCTATTGACCATATGATTATTTGCTGTGTGTTTACCAATGACTAAGAATTAATTGCCAAAAGATTTCCTATTAATAAATATAGTGACATTTAAACTTTCTTAATTGAACGCCTTTATCCTTTATGTTAAGGATAAACAGCTTATAAAATATGAATCAATGCTGAATGGCTACTACGAACATTTCCTGAATGCTTGCAGGCAGCTGCAAGCACTGCAGTAGCCAATATAGTCTGTCCACTACCAGTCCATTAGCCCCACCTTAGAAGCTGACTTCATAAGTTTTTTTCCTATTGTGAATATGGCAGTAGGCATGCAGGAGGGAAATGGTTTGAGTCAGAGACACCAGATGAGAAGGGAGATCTTCAGGACACTCAAAATAAAACAGGAATGAGGGTCTGAAGCACAATGTTGATTTAAGCTATACATGTTGGATGTTATCCATCTAAATTACATTTCATTACATTGATCCAATTGCAAGCCAGCTCTGATTTCCAGCTGGATACAAATATTTTCTGTGTTGTTATTGTTTCACAATCTAAATTAAATTCCCTGTTTGAAACTTTTTCCCTCTATTGATTTTTTTTTTCCCTGTTATGACAAATCAATAACAGGCTACATTACATTTTCATCTGCTTGAAAAACAGGTTTCCTTCCAGGAGGCTCTTTATCCTTCGGATTAGGGCTCTTTCTGTTAAAAATTATCCCTTCTAGCAAGCTGCAGTGTATGATCTCTACTCATAGGACAAATCACTTTCTCCTTTTAGCAAAATCTAATTTAGGTTTTACCTGGCTCACAAGATGGATAACACTCCCAGGGGTAAAACCTCCCTGGTCCAAATAGTTAGGTGCAGACAGTCATATGTCAGCTCAGTGTCTGCTCCGAATTTGTGGGATGCAAGCCAGATTCCACGTGAAGGTTGTTCTCTCATGTTAGTGCTCGGCTGTCCTCACACTGCCAAGTCCTATTTCTCAGCTGGACATCCACAGCTGACTTCCGGACAGGGCTCATCTCCTTGTGCTGTACAGCAATCTGCAAGAACAGCCAGAGGCTGTGCAGGAATGTGTCCTCACATGACCAAATGCCACAGGTGTGACCGTGCCCTGGGCCACATTTGCATAGCTCACCCAAGAGGCAGGTCTGGGTTTGGAGGGCTGCCAGGCAGGAGGCACATCATGCCACGTGTCTGGTAGGGCTGGGAGCATAGCTAGTAACACAGGCAGGTAAACAACAAGCAACAGAGCGAAAAAGGATATCCCCTCACAGGTTTTGGCATATCTCCATATCTGATCTGTGGTACAAACGGTTTCTATCTGCCTGAACTGGTGAAGTACACGGAAGACCATCAGATTATCAAAATACTTTCAATGAGAAAGGCAAAAATCAATTGGCACTATGCTGTCATCTTTTCTTCACTTAGCCAGACATAGTATACATGCACATGGATGTGCACATGCATGGGAGGGAGAGGCTGCTGGGCAGGGCAAAGTTAGAGGAATATTTTAGTGGTTTCTAATAGCTTTTTGGTTTGAAGTTGAGACTTGTGTTTGGCTCTGAAATAGCTTTATCTTATAATGGTTCTCTCTAGAAATAATTTAACAGCTCCTCAGAAAAGCAGCATTTCTCTCAGTCTTGCTTTCCATGCATAGCAACTATATGGCAGTAAGTCAAGATGACCTCAGAAAAGGTAACCTTGGAATGCATTTCCACCTTGGAATGCATTTCTTCAGGCAAATGAAAGAAAGAGAATTGTAGGGCACGAACTGACTTTACCCCATGGAATAATATTTATTTCTTGTGTTATATGGGGAAAAATCTATTTGGAGTTAATGTCATGTTTATTTCATTCAACTGTTGTGTGTAAGTGAACTTTGCTTGTTAAAATATGCATATCTATGTGGATATATGTAACAGAACAAATCTGTTAGTTTAGGGTATATAAATAACACACATTTCCAAAATTAACAGGTACATTTTCTCTAACAAGAAAAAACAGTCTGCAGACTGAGTCACAGAGAAAAATACTGGATTTGATAAGGTTGTTCATGAAGCTAAACACACAGCTATGGCTAATGTATATTCTTTTTCCTAAAAATAGGACTGTTTGCTCCAGTGTGAAAAGAAAAGGCAAATGCATAAGTTAAAAATAACTCATCAGACTTTTCTTTCATGCAATAAGAGAACTATGAGCTCAGCTTTGTTTTCACCCTGTATAAGATGTGGCTTATTCACACATTACTTTCAAGTTGCTCTAGTAAACAATGTGAGCTGGGTGACAGTGAGGAGGCCTGAACAGATTGCCCTTGCTGAGAGGTGGGAGTTAAGACAGGATCATATAATAATAAACACAGAGGCTTAGCCTCAATTTAACTGTATGGACAGTATTAGGTGTTTTCTATCTAAGCTACATACTTCCTATAATTTTTACATTACTGAAAAAGCTTATGCTAAATAATCCCTCCTGGAAATAGTACTCCAAAGTTGCAAACCAAAAGTGTCATTCGGGATTAAAATAGGGGGAAAAAATTTAAAATACATTAAATAAGGTGATGTGAATTTTGTATTGACAAATCTACAATATCAGGATCTTGCAATAAACTTACAAGGGCAGGCTCTTTAACGATAGTGCTATTCAACCATTTTCTCTGTCAAGGAGCTTCTTCTCGAATGTTATGAACTGAATTCCCACCACTGAAGCACCTGTATAACCTTGGGACTTACACCTGGGAGGAAACTGGAGCAGCTTGTCCAGTGAGTCACAGGAGAGCATTGTTTACACAGACATAGGTACAAAAAGAGGGGTTTTTTTTCAGTGAATTGCAATGGTTGTACCAGTAAGTACACTGGAAAAGAGATTTAGCAAAGCTGGCAGTATCCATCCCTCTCAATCAAAGAATGCTAAAAATGTTCTTAGTTATGGCAACATTTTCCAGGCTGCTTGTGTTTGAACTGCCTGTGGCAAATCTATCCAGACTTTTAAATGTAGGCACTAGTCAGACTGCTGTCTGGGAATTCATCTGTTTCATGCCTTATGTGTTCTAGGTTTTCGTGTTCTGAGATTCATCCTGTCCTGTCTGCTCTTGGACAGCACTTATGGTGCAGACCAGATGTTTATGAACCTGTCAGGGAACTGGAATGGAAGGCACCAACTGCCCCATGGAACTCCTGGGTATGTTTCTGTGGCTCCACTTCATGCAGCTTCAACACATCCTTTTCCATCAACAAACACATAACTCCTCAGAAATCTAGTATTGCTAGGTGGGAGGAATGAGACAAAAACAGAAGCAATTTTGAACTGCGAACAGAATGTCACTTGATACTTAAAGATTAAGTGCAAGTCCATACATATAATCATAAAAGAAGCACAATTTCTGATCACTCAGTCCCTTCTCAAACCTCCCCAAACTCTCACCTGTCTTTCTTCCAGGTAACTCTGCTTGTGGAAAGCCATGGGAGTCATATGCATGGGTTTCCCTACTACTTGAAGGGATTGGGGCACCACCCCTTAGTTTCAGATTATCAAAATGGCTGAAGCAGAAAAATGGATGGCTTGTGTTTATCTTGCAGCTCCTCTATCAGGTCACTCCTTTTAAGCTTCAGTAGATGATCACAGACTCCTGCCAGGTGACATGCTTACCGCAGCCAAGTTGATCCTTCACAAGCCATCTTTCCATGTAAGGGCTTGTTTATCATCTAGTGTGCATGAATTGATGGTGAAGCCACTTTGGTCTAACAACATTCTGTTTATGATTCATGTTGGCTTTCTTAGGAAAGTTTATATAGTTTCAGTGAAAATCATACATTCATTTTAGAAGTGAATGTCCCAGTGCTCTCTTTTAACTGTGTTCTGGTTCGCATCATGGAGCAGTCTCAAAGCCTAGAAATTGGATTCCTTTTGGATTAGATCAAACTGGGTGATGTGTCCAGAAGGAAACTTAGTTCATCCCAGCTGCTAATGAGAATTCATTTCCATATGCTTCTCTGTAGAGCTAACCTGAAGCAGCTCCTCCAAAAAACTCACCTAGAGTTTGTTTTCAGTACCAACCTTGTGGCTCTACAAATTTGTTATTGAGCTGCATTATTTACTAACATAGGTATAACTATTGCAATGATAGGCTAAATGTTGGAGAACGGAGAAAGAGAAGGACTGTGTACTCAAAAATAAAACCGACTGCTTGAAAAAGGTATATCAGAGAGATTAAATTGATAAAGGTTTAGGAGTATGTGCACACCACTCATTTCAGCGAGCTCTAAGGTGCTAAAAGTCTCTCTCAATATGGGCTGAAGCATTCATAACCTTACACAGCTACTGTGTATGTTGATTCTCCAAGTCATCATACCAACACAGAGTGGTGGCTATATCTGTTACTCCACAGTGGTGAATGTGCTGATGGCCAGTGGACCAACCCAGTGGCACCTTTTTTCTATTCCTTTTTATGCCATTTGTATAGGATTCCTTATATCATCACTGAGACTGGTGTAAATCCCTGTCTGCATGTTGAAACTGTCAGAGACTGCTAAGAGCTACCCATCTGTTTGCAGTTAATCCTTATGGGGCTTTTAATGAGGAAAAAATGCAGCACAACAAATTGCTAGGTTTTTTTCTACTTTGCCTCAGTACTCAGAAGTATTTCTTACAAGGTTCTGTCATTGTAGTTTCTAACGTGCACCAGTACTGCACAAGGCTTAAGTGCACCTGAACAACCTGTTACTCACAGGCCAGTAGGACCAGGGAGGTCTTTCCATGCTCACTTGACCTATTACCTCTCATATAATAAAATGTCTGCTTCCAGTAAAAACCCAATGAGATCTGTACAACCTTCCAAACAATATATGTTTTCTGGTAAAATCATGGAGACTAAACTAGCACAGATGTTTTATAGGGACCTAATGTTATGTTTGAAATTGTTGACTTTAATAAAGAGGCTATTTAGCAGTGGCCACCTGAGGATGATAACGAGGTGCTCTAATTTAGATTGATTACTGCTAATTCTATGTAACCTTGTGTGGGGGAGATTTTGAAATAAAATGCATAATGCACAAACTCCTTGACTCCTCGGTAGAGAAAGAGAAGGAGAAAATGTTACATAAGGGGACAGTATTTTAACTCAGCTTTTGTGGCTTTCTCATGTTTTGTCAAGAATTAGTCAGGGAAAATAGGAAGAAAAAAGCCCATGGTACAACAATAGCTGCTTTATCTGCAGAAAGTCACATTCTTTTTCCTTGAATGGATTCCCATATCTTGTGCTCTAATCCAAAAACTGATTAACAATGCTCCAGCTCTTTGTTTGTTGCTTTTTGGCAAACATTGTGGTTTTCATACTTTGCTCCTTAATTACCTGTCATTTAACCCCCTGATTGGCTTTCGCGACTCTCTTAGCACAGCTTCCACAAAAGATTCACTTTCAGAGTGTCTCGTAAGGTATATTTTGTTGTTGTTGTTGCCAGGCAATGTGACCCCTTTACAAATCCTTTGTCTTGTATCAGAAAAAAAAGCTGGCTGCAGAAACATAGAAAATATTTCCTGTACTCCATGCACATATTTAGAAAAGAGTTCTTCTACTGCTTGGCATCGAGTTCACTAATTTTGGCCTCTTTTGAGAACTTGTGTCACTCTGGTAATGTGAATGGTACCCTTCCTCAAGAACAAGAAAAGAATCCCTTGAGAAATAAGCCATCAGAATAATAGTGCTGTATCACCCATTGTGCTGAAATCTCTCTCATGCTCAAGTGTAAACTATATGAAAGGTGAGTTCAGTCCATGTGAAGCTGGCTAAGGTTCACAGAATATAGACTTTTATAGCCTAAGCACTATCCTCACCATCTCTTTGTGCAGTCTGTTGCTGAAATGTTTGCTATGAAAGGAGATGCTCAGGTGTAGTAGGGTTGCTGACTAGTCTTGGAAGAGGGAGCCATTGTTTATGCGGAGAGCAAAGCAGATCATGCAGCAGAGATACAAATTTAGTGCAAACTTGGAGGTGAGTAGAAGATGAAGTTTGTTACAAGGAAAGTTAGTATTTTTGTTACGTTCAAACAGTGCTCGAGTTCCCCTCATCAATAAGGTATCTAATAACTGTCACTAAGAGCCAGGAGCAGTCATGTCACTAGGCTAAAGGTGGGCCAACCTAATCTCTCACTAAGTGATCAAACAGCCAAATTCATCATTTTCTCGTCATGCTGCTGTCTAGCAGCATGCCAAGGTGTATGAAGATGCAGAACTGGCTGCACTTTAGGAGTCCATCAGGATGGTATTGAGGGGAAATGTCAGTTATTTTTCTTGTGTTCTGCTCTTGTCAAAACTGTATTAATTCTGTCTTTTAAGGGACTGGAGAATTATAGCAGGCTCAGTGTCTAAGCTTAGCTTTCCATAGTGACTGTCAATTATATTTCCCAAACCATCTCTATTTGTATCCACAGAGCTACCAGATGATGTATGCTCACCATGATGGGTATTTGGAGGATTATCATTACTGATTCACTATATAGGTGAGTGGGGCAGAACCATAAGGCTCAGTTTTGGTGCAAGAATTAATTTTCTCTATGAACCATCCTTATGTGTCCTATACATTCTGTGACTTTCCTTTCAGTTCAGCTATTGTTCTCAGCAGGGCAGATGGATGAACACCTAACTGAACTGATTCTGGGAGGTGGATCTGCTGTCAGACTGAAATGAAACTGGATTCTCAGCATCCCTTTGTAAAGACCAGGAGGAGCAATTGCATTAGGCAACAGGCACATAGGCCTTATTTGGGAAGCACCAGGAAGAAGTTTGCCTTGGCTGCTGATGAGCTGATACATGTATTCAAACACATTGATCCAGAGACTATAATAATATGTAATAACTATATTTTATTTATACAACTTTATTTTGGTTATGGCCTGTAGTGTGGCATTCCAAATGCAGGTACAGGTCTCATTATCTTCTTTCCCCTGCATTCCTGAAGTATATCGGTAGGTACTATACTGGAAAGAGGGAAGAAATTTCATGCACTTTAATTGCTACAACTGTATGCCAAAGGTAGTATAAGTGGAGTCCTGATGCCACTGAATTTATCCCACTGGTTTTCTTTAAGCAGAGATTTTATAGCTCATGAAATGAAGTTATTGCAAAAATAGATATAAAAGATTTTCCTGCTTCTATGTTTCTGTATAAAAAGAAAAAGGATGATTAGCATCATAGAGGAAAAGCATAATGGTAAATTGATAGGCAAGAACACTTATAAGAAACTCTTATTTGAACTTGATTTGCCACAGCTGTTTTGTGTAACAGTTTTGTATCTGATCTTAAGAGACGCTTTTTCATTGTGTAAAAAAGGGAAAATAAAAATAAAAGTCCCTCAAAATTAAAGTTATAAGCAGAAGGAATAGTGAAAGAAAAACATCTGAATAAGATAAATACAGAACAAAAATTACTGAGACTGGAATATCTTCTGAATTCTGGTTCAATAGACAAATAACTAGAATCCCCTTGGGATGAGCTATTTACCATTATTAATGTATCTGATTAATTTGGATAATACTCACTGATAGGGCATACATGAAGCCATCCTTCTTTTCAGAATTAATCATTTATTGATGACCTTATTGTCTGTCATTTTGGAACAATGCAAATGCATGTCTGAAAAGGAGAGAATGACATGTACACAAAACCCAAAACTCTATTACCATTTCCAGTTAATCAATCCCTTATGATTTTCCTCATACTGACCTATATGATAAGAGATTCCCTACATTTTTTGTGGTTAAATGCATCATTGTCAAAGACCTTTTGCCATCAATGTGTTCAATATAACTTTTTAATATCACATTCTTCTGTTAAACAGGCTTCAACCTATGTACACTTCTTTATCCCTCAGCTATAACTACCAAAAACTTTTGTCTAGTTTTCCTAATAGATTCTGCCCATTTCTACAAAAAGCTGCATGTGTAGCTTTCTGTACCTTTCTACATTTTTCTATTGAGTTTGCTTTTTTTTTTTTTCCTAATACACCACAAACCTCCAATAAGACAGAGTCTGAATTCTTATTTACAATACAGTTCCTTCATAGTGCCTTAGAGGAAATGAAAATCTGACCCTCTGAGAGCACTCCTATGAGAGACATAGCTATGCTGCATATCTTGTGGTGTTTAGAGAATACAGAATAATATCTAGAAAAAACCTCTTCTCTCCTCTGAAGTGCATATACATGTCTATGTCCTCCAGTACACCATCAAGATGATTGCTGCAAAATAGCATCATCCCATTGAGTGTTCACAGTTATCAAAGGTCAACTGTCTTTATAAATTGCTTGATCTCCATGGGCAACTTTCCTGATGGGGAAAGTTCATAGTTTCGTTCTGTTATGGGTTTGGACTGCATTCAGTGCAGTGGGAAGTAAATGGATATCAGCTTTTCTCGGAAAGAAATTTTACCTGCCATTTGTAGAAGCAAAGTCATCCCTTCATAGAAATCAGAATTAAAATCATCCCTTGTTTCAATGGGAAGTCACACCTCCTCTTTGGGCTCACTTATCATCACAAAATGATGGATTTTCTGATAAAAGGTACAAATAGAGTTATCATTAATCTAATTGTGTTTGGACTCATTGGCTGTCACCATGAGATTCTTAGAATAAAGAAAACCTCAAAAAAAACCTCAGCAAAAAGAAGTTTGATAGTGGATGAAGAACTACAAAGCGCATTCCCAAGAGAAGGATGTATTACTTGGCTAGGCTTAGTAAAAAATCTCAAAGAAATGTACAATATCTGCTTCTGTTGCTTTCAGGCTGAAAATTGAAGGGATATGACTCCATTGTTACAAGGCTAAGAAAACATTTGGAAATTTGCTCATTTTGATGGGTTTGACTTGGAAAAGCAAAGTAACATCCTAATTCACTGTTGAGAAGGGATTTTCACAAGGGAAACCTGCTTCTGTTGATTGTGAGAGCAGGTGGGAAAAGACAACCCACCTGGTCTCAGCTCACCAAGACTAGTTGGCAAAGGTGATTGTAGAATGCCCGTCTCTTCAGTTATGAACATCCTACATTATTAATACCTCCTTGTGGTATGTCCTCAGCGTGCTGAAACATCAAGCCACTTAGAGGGAAGGAGTATTCCAAAGTTTCCAATGACTGCGTCACAAAATTGTTAGCCGTGTTTAATGGTTGCTGATTAATTTTTAAAGAAGCACCTGGAAATGCAATGTAAACCTAAGGAAAGGGTGTGATTTATTGCCTCACAAATCGGATGGTGTTTCCCCTACTTGAGACATTTTGTCTTGTTGCTGTGCTAGTCAGTCACAGAAAAGGGAGGGATCTTCCTTTGGAAGAATGCCACTGGAGGCTGCTTAAAATAGGTCTTCATACGTGCAATATGAAATTGTCACAGTGAGCTAATAAAGTAAATCCCACCACTAATCAGGACGGAGTTGGCTGTTCTATAAATGCTAATAAAAAACATCATTTGCTTATTACAGTCACCATATTAAAATTGGATGAATTCTGTGATTATTTAAAGCTGCAGAAAGATTCAGTCTCTCTGGTTTTGAATGATGACTTCTACAGATTTATTCATAAACTCCAGATACCATACCACAGTGCCTCAAACAGTCTGTGTCCACATTAATGTCTGCTAGTACACCGACTGCCTGAGAATGCTGGAATACAGGATCAGAAGAGACCCTGAACCGATTATTTGTTGCAGATAGATAGAGGCTATGAAATGTTAATTACTGGTGAGGAAAAGCACTCTCTGTTATCGCTTTTGACTGGGTGGCCCAGTGAGATAAGATATTGTTCTAAATTCAAATTAGTCAAAGCAAAGATGGATTTACATTGCATATCAGTCACTTAATGGGACAGAAATGAGCTGATCCAGATAAAAAGCATGACACCTCTAATCTGTTTACACACTGGAACAGATGGCAAAGCTACATTTAGTTTTACCTACAAAATCTCCAGCCACGTTCTTCCCCTGCTCCCTGGGTGTTGCTCCTCTTTGCTGGTCTGTGCCTGCCTTCACACTGCAGCAAACACACAATAGGCCCATGTTTAACTTGTCAGTCAGGGCATTCAGAGGAACCATTGAAACTCAGCCAGGTGCCAGTTCCCCTGTGTTATCAGAAGTCATTATAACCTATCACATTTGAAGGGCACTTCTGCTTTTGGCTACAATAGGTGGACTAATGTCAGCTTATTTCATGTCGATGTATTAGGCAAAGTATTAGGTTAAGCCATTCAGTTAAAGTACCAGTGAGGTTTCGCTGCTGCAGCCCTTGTGGTAAGACGTTTATGGAAGGTACATATATGAGAAGGTGTGGAAATATGACATATGAGAGCTTAAAACGTTACCTACATCCAGTACCATTATTATCAAAGCAAGTTTCAACCTCTTTGCTGACTGATGGCATGCAAATCAACCTCTCAATGTCAGTGGCAGTGTGACCTGATTGAAAGCTCAGTTTGTTCTCATCACATGGGAATTTACCATCAAAGTATTTAGTATCCTCATGAATACCACCTCTGTAATGCATTTCTTGTTAATTGTGTTTCATAAGTCAGTAATATTCCAGCCTACTAATATTTTATCCTCTTAAAAAAAGAAGCCAAATGGGAATGATGAGCCAACTAATGCAAAAGGGAGTGGTTGCTTTATTTGGCTGTAAACATATGTCTGTTCTCATATTTTTTTGCCATTTAACGTACCTGATGTTTCTTCCTAGATCAGATGTACCATCCAGTATCATCATGTATGTCATCATCAAACTGAATGAATGAGACATTACATTATATATTTGAGGTCTCAAAAAATTGTGTCCAACTCAAACCATCCAATACATCTTGTAGTTAATCCACTCACCAGTCAACACTGACAGTGAACAGCACTGAAATCTTGATGCAATATCACTGAAGTGCTCTAGAAGTAAGACAGCAAATGCTTGGCATATGTAAGAACTTTTTAAACTGTGAGGAGGTGAGTCTGCTAGGAGGCAAAAGTATCCATAGATATGAGGTTATTTGAGGAATTCAGAGCATACTTTGGGTTTCTAAAAACAAATGCCTCCTAACCTAGTCTTTTGATTTTAATCTCTCTGATCCCGGGTTCTGTCAAATTGTAATAAACAGTTTTTGTACCTAGAAAATTGAAGCTTGATTAGTTTGATTTTGGATCAGTGGATTCTCTGCCTATTCTGGCTGAAATTGTATCTTTTCGGTTCTGCATACCCTTTACAGCAAGGTGGTTTTTCCTGTCCCTATGCTCTTTAAAGAGCTCTTCCAAATGCTATGTATTCCTCCTGGCAATCCAGTCAGTCCATGGGCCTACATCTTCACTCTGTTTTATTCAAGTGCCTCTAAAATTACCTCGTGACACGTTCATCTTAAGTGCCATAGCTTTGGATGTATCTTCCTGTAATTAGGTTGCCCCACTGCCAACTGGAGACATCAAAGCATGTGTTCATAATATTCTAGGACATTAATGTGATTAATGGCAGAAAACAAACTGTATCAGTCCTAAACAAAAGTGTTCATTTCATTAATCCACCTTGAAAGCAAGTCAAAAGATATTTCTTCTCATGCTTAAGTGCTTAATCTGTTCAAGCAGTAGACTTTTAAAGCTTGCTGTTAAGACACTAGGTTTTGTTTGTTTTTTTTTTTGGGGGGGGGGGATGTTTCTGGCCTGTTACCTCAGGACATTTATTCAAAATAATGGTGAAAACAATGCATTATTAGGGTTGTGTTTTCACAAAAAGGTAAATTAGGCCCTGATTCTTTCCCAGCAAAGTCAACAGACTCTTTAACTGATTCAGTCAAATGTTGAATCAAGTCCTTAACGTGCATTTCCTGAGCACACTTGTGCACAGAGATAATGACCTGCAACACAGGTGAGATTCACAAAACTTCAGTGGTATCTCTCTGCCACCTTAGTATACACAGGTAACCTACGGAGGCCTAATCCCAAAGGCGCTCTTCTATCAGTTCCCAATTTAAAAAATTCCTCTTGTGGAAATATACTTCTCTCATGCATGTGCAAAACCTCTCCAGATCTCCATAGGGCCTGCTTTGTTGTCTAGTCACCTAGCTGTAAAACAGGGTGGTGCTGGGTGTCACAATATTGGAGTATTTGTGTGTCTTGCAGTTGATAGAGAAGTCAGCTAAGGATATAAATAATAAATACAGGAAAAGATAAGAGAACTGCTGTGATCGATGGTGGGTATGAAATCTACTTCCAGACAGTAGGAAAGATGTCCAGCATTTGAAGACTTAACTTTTCTGACATCAGTGCAGAGGATATGTGTTCTAGCTTTGTGAAAGTATGTGTCTTGTAAGACCTGGGAAAATGAAATATCTCAGAACACCTCATCTTGAAGAAAAAGCTGCAGAAACTGAAAGGTGAAGAAGGGTAATAAAGCAGTGTGAGAAAGTATTGTAGGAACTGCAACTCAAAGGAAAAAGAGACCCAAGATATATTTTACTTTGTTTTAATTATCAAAATTGTAAAGAAGAACTAGTAAATTATTCTGCAGGTAAATCTTTCTCTTGGGACCAGAACACAATGTTAACAGAGAACATGTGATGGCAAAAAGAAGAAAACCATAAAAGAGGTATTTTGTTTTACTGCCCTGAAAATGCATGTTAGAGAAAATAAGAGACTTGTCAGACAACTGAAGTTATTTAAAAACTTCCCATATGTGTTGACACACATTGGGACCTATGGGAGCATTTGGAGCAAAACACATAGCCAAAATTTCAAGGCTTTTGTAAAGGAGCTGAGGGAAAGGTGAGTCCAAAATGAGAGGTGAAAAAAAAGGTAGAAAATGGTGGAGAAGACCCACAGAATGTATGTGAAATTGCAGATACTAGTCTTATAGAAATATAGGGAGAAAATCTGGAAGAAAGTGGACAAAGAAAACCAATATTGTCAGGTGGAACCTAACAATTAGCTGAAGCAGACAGAAGTGTCATCATCAGGTTCAGGAAGCAGATGTGAGCAATTAAGCAACACTTTGGTGATGCAACAAAGAATGAAAAAAATGAAAAATCAATGGGAGGAGTCCAAGATATGTTTACAGGATTATAAATTCTCTTTGGGAGACAGTAAAACTGGAATTACTAAGATTCAACAGGAAGATTCATTTGAGTTGAATGTGAAAAATCTCCATTTAAAGTCTGATATTGTTATAGTTATTATTATTGTTGTCAACATCATCATCATTATGTTTGTCACCATTATCTTAGTTTCTCAAAAACCTACCAATGCAAGCAAATTTCTGTATATTTTCATATTCTGAGCAAATTAAAAGGAATAGGATGCGTCTCAGATAAGAAGCAATCTATCACTGTGCTAGCCATTTTGGCAAAATGAAATAGCAATTACTCCTTTCCATAAGAGCTTCCATCTGAAACAGATAGAGACAGCAGGTACATGCAAAAATCCAACAGACAAACAGGGTGAACAGTGTGCTACCATGGCACATCATTACTTTCACTCATGTTCTGCAAGATAGGTGAAGGCAAAACGGAATGAAAGGGTGCAGAAGGACATGGGAGTTAGAGTGGGTAGGCTGAACGAGACCCTAGCTTGTTCTGTCTCAGAAGGGAAGAGCAGAAGACAGTTCCTCTCCAGAATAGACACTTTCTTCAAATTAACTGATTTTCCACAACCACAGAAAGAAAAGAGTGGAAATGATAAGGAAGAAATTGGAAAAAGTAAAAAGCTCAGCTAAGGCGTCTGATATTTCAGGTAAATATTCTCAGCATGGCATCATTCAACAAATTTTCAACATTTCAACAAATTAGTATGTTCATGGTAACAATTTCTTAGCTACAAATTTCTATCCACCTCTGTTTTTACCACATAAACAAGGAGAAATGTTTTATCATTCTTTAGTAACTTAGATATATACTATCAACTAGAAAAAAACAACAAACCAAACCAAACCAAACATATGGCATTCCAGAAGAATTGTCTAGATCTCTGATTTGTTAAATTTCAGCTAAAATTCTTAGAACTGCAATACACTTCAGAGGGCTGGAAGAACACCATGGAACTGGATAAAAATGGCAGGACTAATCTGATATAAGGTTGAATTTTTAAGGAATTATATCATAGCAACTAGTGGCAGCCAACATACTGTTGCATTAGACCTAGTGTGGTTTATATTGATGGCTTGAAAATAAATATGACATCAAGGCTGCTGCAGTTTGCAGATGGCACCAAGGGTCCCTTGGAGGAGAGAGCACTGGGGCAGGCAGTTGTACGCTACACTCTTGGTGGTAAAGGTTGATGAAATCCTTGATGGGCAGATGCAGTCAGTAGGGCCTAAAAGTGATTAAAGCAGACTTTGAGCACAAATAGGATGATACTTTTCTGAAGCCTTCTTTGTAGTAGATTCTTCATTTCCCAGATGACCTCAAGTCATTCCTACTTACTTTGTGACACTGAGCAGAGACATAGCCTCCATTCAGAGAGAAGTAGCACGGTGTGAAGGCAGATCACTCCATATACCCTTATTATGTAGGATAGATACAGAAACAATTTTTACCCTCTATTGTCCCCATTTACTCTGGCACAACACAATCCTCCAGGAACTTCACACAATATCTCAGTTCTCCTGTCCAGAGTTTTAATATTGCAGAGTAGACAAATGAATCATGAGAACAATACCCCAAATATTGCAATGGAGATGAAAAAAACACCCAATCTATTATGTTTATTAAATAAATGCTGTAAGGTTACTTGCTTGTAGTGTTTCTGTATCTTCATGTGGGCCGAAAAATATTGGAAATTTAAGGGATTTTCTATACAAAAGCACAATCAGGACAAGTTGCTAGAACCTGAAGTCAGACAAGTTCAAATTATAAGTTAAATACATATTTTTAACCAAAATAGTGACTAATTAATGAAATAGACTGTCCAAGAAAATTATAGATGACTCATTTTGTGCTTCTTGAGTCCAAGATATGATGTCTCTGTCGAAGGTATGATTTCATTTTATGCAATCTCAGCATAGGAATGTCCAGTGAAATTGAATGACCTAAAAATGCTGAAGATTAGAATGGATTGTTCCTTATAACGTTTACGAGTCTGAGACTCAACATTCAAGTTCTTCTGGTATTTATAAATGGTGCAAAGTGTGATTGGAGCCCTGTAGTTAGTGCAGTTCCCCAGGGGCCAGTATTAGGTCCAGTCCTGTTCAACCTGTTCATCAGTGACCTCGATGAAGAGACTGAGTGCACCCTCAGCAAGTTTGCTGATGATAACAAACTAGAAAGAAGGGCTGACATGCCAGAAGGCTGTGCAGTCATTCAGCAAGACCTGGACAGGCTGGAGGACTGGGCAGAGAAGTTCAACAAGAGCAAGTGCAGGGTCCTGCACCTGGGGAGGAATAACCTCAGGTACCAGCACAGGTTAGGGGCGGACATGCTGGAAAGCAGCACTGCAGAAAAGGACTTTGAAGTTCTGGTCAACAACAGGTTGACCATGAGTCAACAATGTGCCCTTGTGACCAAGAAGGCAAATGGTATCCTGTGGCACATTAAGAAGAATGTGACCAGCAGGGCAAGGGAGGTTGTCCTGCCCCTCTACTCTGCCCTGGTGAGGCCACATCTGGAGCACTGCATCCAGTTCTGGGCTCCCCAGTTTAAGAAGGACAAAGAATTACTGGAGGGAGTCCAGTGGCGGGCTATGAAGACGATTAAGGGCTTAGAGCACCTTTCTTATGAGGAGAGACTGAGGCAGCTGGGTCTGTTCAGCCTTCTCCAAGCTGAGAGGGAATCTCATCAATGTTTATAAATATCTCAAGGGTGGCTGTCAAGAGGATGGGACCAGACTCTTTTCAGTGGTGCCCAACAACAGGATGAGGGGCAATGAGCACAGGCTGAAGCATAGGAGGTTACATCTGAATATGAGGAGAAAATACTCTGAGAGTGTCAGAGCACTGAACAGGCTGCCCAGAGAGGTTGTGGAGTCTCCTTCTCTGGATACATTCAAGACCCGCCTGGACACATTCCTGTGTGATCTGCTCCAGGTGAACCTGCTTTAGCAGGTGGGTTAGACTAGATGATCTGCAGAGGTCCCTTCCAACCCCAACCATTCTGTGGTTCTGTGATATAACAGCAGGATAGCTACACATTAAATGATATGCTGAACGTTGTGTTTTACATTAATAGGCGTCTTTTTTTTTTAATTTTAAAAATTTGCTTTTAAATTGGACCAAAATGAAAAAGAAAACCCAAATCAAAACACCCTCAAACCCTTGTTCTAAATTAACCATGAGTTGTGAATTAGAAACAAAACTAACACAAGCCCTTTTCAGTGAGCCATTTCTTTTTTCAGTTTTCCCTCCAATTAACAGGCCCCATGCAAGACCTGACTCATATCACCTGAGAGTCACAGTCCCTGAGGATACAATCAGAGTCCTGGAGTTCCAGTATTGCAGAAACAGGGACTGTGACTCAAACTGAGCTTCTTAAAGCTCCCTGGACTACCAAGACTTTCATGATGTTGCCGCTACAAGGTCTATTACAATTACATGTAAATGTAATTACAATTTTAGGACTGTAATTACATTTACCCTGTCCTAAAATTACATTTGGCCCTTTGAAGGCAACCGTGAGGCTAATGTGGCCCCTGGTGAAAACGAGTTTGACACCCCTGGTCTATAGCATCCAATGAGCAACCCATCTATGATTTCTTGAAGCCTGCCTTGTCTATACCAAAGATTCTCTTGAGAGAAGGTATCTTGGTATCAGTGATTCGACATTTTATTGAGAAACTCTTTCATTAGAAATTTAATGGGCAGCTTTAGTGCTAAGAGATTTAAAATGAAAATTCAGCATCCAAGCCCCCATGGTTTTGTTTTTCTTGAGAACAACACTTTCTCAAATTATAAAGAATGCAGTTAATGCAACATGTTTGTTCCCAGCTCAGAATGTGTTCCACAGCTCAAAAATACCATTTAATGAAAGGAACACTTGATGTAGCTGTTACCATAGTAACAAGACATGTTTACACAGAAGCCAAGATGGAGAGTTGTGTTTGTAAGTGGGGCTGCAGGATCTGGGTGGAGTATTGGAACTGCACAATCGTTGCATCTCAGTTTATTCTGGATTTCCTTTTGGATTTATTCTGTGCAGGGATGATTTGTGTGCAGATAGTATAGTTAGTTGCTTGGAGCTATAGAATAATATAGATTAACAGGCAGCCAAATTTACAGTAAAGTTACAATTACTAGACCTCAAGATATCTGCTTTTTGCAGAGTTAAAAAGTATCAGCATGCAATCACACTATTACTTGGCACCATCTCAAAGAACTCTAGAACTAAGACTTCAGCACTGAGACACCACCAGAAGCACTGACATGTCTTTTTGGGTGCCAAAGTTAGAGGCCAACTTCTCAAAAGCTCAACATGTCAGGTTTTGAGATATTTTGAAAGGTGGCCGTAACTGCCTGAGTAAAAGCTGCAAAACAGGGTGGATTTACAAGTTATGCATGAAAAATTCCATTTTTCAACTTGGCAAATTAGTTTTGTAATGTATTTCTATCATCATGGAAAAAAACAGCTTATACTTACCTTGCCGGAGACAAATTCTGTACATTCAGTTGACCAATTAATCCAAAACAATTCTCACAGCCATCAGCCTCCCACAAAAGAGCCACTGAATATCACGTTCTGACCAGCTGTTCTAATGAGAGCTTTTTTTTAAAAAAAAAAATCTGAGCCATCTTATCCTTTGATCCACTAAAGGCAGACCTGTGCTTATCTGCATAAAGTGCTGGTCTTGAGTATTTAGTTCCTTCCTGATATCTTTTATGGCTTAGTGCAAATACATGATCTAGTCATCTGAATACAGGACTATGACATGGAATTTCTTGTTCATATTCTGTTTTTCATGACTTTCTAAGAACAAGGGTAACATACGTCATCACCTGGCTCTAGAATTCATCTTTCAGTGGGGGGGATAACTACATGCCCATCAAACCTTTTATGACTTCCAAGAAACCAGCTAGCTACTATTCATAGGGTACCTTAAAACTGCTACACGCTGAACCTGATTCATCACTGCATTCATGGTCTAGCTCTGTTAAAGGAGTAACAAGATGCTGAAGTAGGATCTACATCATCTATCCCAAAAAATTCCAGGAAGAAAATACCAAAGCCTATTTCAAAATCAAAACAAAACAAAACAAACCCCACACACCAAACAACAAAAACTAAAACAGAAAAAAAAAAAAAGAAAAAAAAAACCTACACCAAACCAGAACAGTCTCTTTCCTATTTAACTCAGATGTGCAGTCATTCCAGTTTAGAAAAATAAGAAATGTTCCTGAATATTTGCAGTCTGAATATCAGTTAGAATTTGCTCCCTCCTCTATGGTTTCTCGATGATTCCTCTGGCAACATCCCCATGAGCAGGAAATGCCAAGGTTGATCCCATCATTCACTTGCCTCTGGCTTGGGAAGAAAGGGATGGCTTTGTCAGTACAAAACTGCTATGATTTTAGAATCATGGACTGACAGATTAAGTTTACATGTGGGTTACTACCCCTTTTCCTGGGGCAGAATTAAGTATCCCACTCCTAACAAACATTCTTCCCCCTGACATATCCTTAAAAATCTTCATTGCTGTAGGCTCCATCACTGCGTAAGACATCTTGGTGATTTATCATTAGAAAGTGTTCCTTAAAAAGTAGCCTAATCTTCCTAACTTTTCTCTACCTGTCCTGTATTTAGTGGATATTCAGTACTTTCATCAACTTGGTATCCTTTAGCATATTGCCACAGAACTGTCCCATGTTTAAAACAAAGAATCACTCATGTTTCAGATGTCCTCAAGTAGTTCTTGATTCTCCTCTTTTCTCTGGCTTCTCTCAGCTCAATCAACATCTGTCCAGATGTGCAGTGCTCCAGACTGGACATATTTCTCTAGCTGAGCATGAGCAAAGAAGAGTGTGATCGCTTCTGCGTGTCTACATTCATGTTTTCAATTCTCCATACAGACTTCCATTGTTTTTCAGCAGCTTGAGTAAGTCTAAATCACCTTATGATCTGCTAAAGACAATAAGCTACCTTCCATCAGCCAGTGATTTCTACTCCTCAGTTGAGGTGGCTGATTATTCCCACCAAATTGAAGGTCTTCGCCCTTGTCCTCATTGAAGAACATCCTGTTTGTTTCTTCTTGCCTTCAGGAAATATATTTTCATTTTAATTGTGTCTTATGAAAGTGGATATTTACTTCTCTCCACTTTGTTCTGCTTACAGGAGACAACCCTAGTCAGTGTTGTTTGATATATTCATCAGTCTGCCAACCACCGGTGACTTGTCTCTCAGGTTGCAGACTGGCTGAGCACCATTCATTAACATTCATTAACAATTTAATCAAGACCATGTTTCTCTAATGGAATTATGAAGAATGTTGTGTGAAACAGCATCAAAAGACTAAAGTGAAGATACCCATCATTTACAGCTTTTCCTTTACCTCTGAAGTTACGAGAAGAGAGGATTTGCCCTTGACAGCTGCATGTTGGCTGTTGCTTATCTTTCAGCTGCTTAAAATTAGACAGCTAGGGTTTTTTTGTTTGGTTGGTTGATTGTTTTTTTTTCCCCAGCATTTTCCTGGATAGGGAGTTACCTGAAATTTCCTGTGTCATTTTTCTTCCATTTTTGAAGACCAGTACATCTTTCTCAGTCTCCGGAAATTCACCATTCCTTCAGGTTCTCAGAGGCAGCTGCTTAAACCAGCTCCCTACGTACTCTCAGGTAAACTTCATCAGGTTCACTTATGTACAAACATCTGATTTCTCTGGATATTTTATATCCTGATCTTTTCCTCTTCCATCTAAAACTTTTGTACATTTCCTGCTGATGTTACACCACTAACCCTTGGAGTAAAGACTCCATTAAATGGCACTAAATGCTTCAACCTTCCCAACATCATCAGCTATTGTTTCTCCATCTGGCTGAGCAATAGAGCAGGCCTCTCCTTCATTTTGCTTTCATTAATCCCACTAAACAATCTATTGTTACTCTGCATCTCCTTTGTTAATATTGGCTGATTTGGTACCTATGAAGAGACTATTATCACAATAGACCAGAGCCCCTATCTTTTTTTAAGCAAAACATTGGGATGCAAGTAATTGCTATTATTATTGATAACATAACTGCACCTTTGGTACTTGTTGATCTCCATTCTAAAATCTTGGTACATGATCTGTTGTTTTTCCTCAGAGGGGAACACTGTGTCTCTCCCACAGCCCTGGGCTGCAATGGCTCAGCACTAATTGAGATTGTCTCAGCAGGTCTAAGTGCTGTTTTGCACTTCTGTTCTTTCCAGAAGCAGTTACATGTTGTTAATAAACTGACCAGACAGCCTTCTTAAAGCCAAGTATTATTTATTTAGAACCAAGGCTTTTCAGAGAAAATCAATCTTTATGCAATAAGCTGTCTAATCACATGTTTAGCTCGGTGTTTGTCTACACATGGTGATCTTGATAGGTCTAAGTTTCCAAAAGACCCTCTCTAAGATCTGGGCACAGTTGCTTTAGCTCAAGGATCAACTCCCTCATCTTAGGGATAGAGACAAGAACTTTTCACAGAAAAAAATAGGCTATTATATCATCTTCTTTTCCAGAGATTAAAATGCTTTATGAATATTTTTTCATAAGTTTTGATTCACCTGTTCCAAGCACTGGAAAATTGGTTTTCTAATTTTGAGAGATGCAGCACAGAAAGAAGCTGTTGCCATGGATCCTCCCCCTCTCCTTTCCTTCCCACTGTGTTCATTTGGAAGCAATTTATCCAGATCCAGCTGTTGCTTTCCTGCTTGATTTTTTCCAGTGGCTTTCTATTAAGCAAAATCAACACATTATTTACAGGATATGTATCTCATTGGCAAGACTGCAAATAAAGCTCCCAACGTTGCTCCATGTCACTTATTCAGTTTGCTGTCTTACATTATTCTTGAATCATACATTATGAGATTAATTGTAATGACAGTAGTTTTCCTGCTCCAGGGAATGTGTTGCAGCTGTTCCAGAAAACTTCTTCACTTTGTTGCCTAAAATGTATCTACATGAGCTAGTAAGATATTGAATCCTACTGTTTTCCTACTTTTTTTTTTTTTTTT
>VWYH01008991.1:319924-341224 GCA_013399365.1 Pampusana beccarii
TTTTTTTTTTGTTTTTTTTATTTTTTTTATTTTTCTTGTTTTCTTTTTTTTTTTTTTTTTTTTTCTCCCTGTTCTGCATATGCACTTTTCCAACTGTCTTTTCAGGTACTCTGGCATCTCAAACGAAGGGAAAAGGTCACATTGGGATGTTATCCATCAGTGCTATGAAAGGGGGGGAGTCTTCTTCAAAGTTTTAATTTCACTTAGGGGACTCCTCTTAAAAGAACATAATTAGATTTTATTCTTCAAAGAGGAACTGTGGAGTGTATCGTGAAAAGGTCATTGAAATGTTTATGACTGTAATGACCCACTGCATATAAAGAAAAAAACCCAACACATCAAAGCAGATATGTCATATCAAATGCTGTACTGGACTTGTAGTTACTGCAGCAAGTCCATATCCAAATGCTGGTTGTACACTAAGAGACAAAGCGTGAGGCCCTATGTATTATTAGGTTGGTGCAAAAGGAATTGCAGTTTTAGCATTGTTAAAATCTGCCATTTGATATTGGAATACATTCTTAAATAAATGTGGTTATGTTATACATCATTTTAATGTGCTTTTCTCGCTTCCTGGGGTGTTTTTTTTGGTTTGGTTTTTTTGGTTGGTTGGTTGGTTGGTTGGTTGGGGTTTTTTGTTCGTTTGTTTGTTTGTTGTGTTTTTTTTTTTATTTTACTGACTTACTACTTGCTGTTTATTTTATATTTATTTTAGACTATGGAAATTATGTTAGACAAAAAGCAAAAAAAATCAGCAGAGACAACTCACAACATCAACAACACATTTGGCCCAGGAGCTGCTAATGAACGTACAATGCAGTGATGGTTCAAGAGGTTTCTCAAAGGAGATGAGAGGCTTGAACATAAGGAGCATAGTGGCTGGCCATCAGAAGTTGACAATGACCAACTGAGAGCAATCATGGAAGCTGATCCTGTTACAACTACACAAGGAGTTGCTGAAGAACTCAGTGTCGATCATTCTACGGTTGTTCACCATTTGGAGCAAACTGGAAAGGTGAAAAAGCCCAATAAGTGAGTGCCTTGTGAGCTGACAAAAAAAAAAAAGTTGTTTTGAAGTGTCATGTTTTCTTCTTATTCTGCACAATGACAACAACCTATTTCTCGATTGGATTGTGACATGCAATGAAAAGTGGATTGTATATGACAATCGGTGGCAAGCAGCTCAGTGGTTGGGCCAAGAAGAACCTCTAAAGCACTCTCCGAAGTCAAACTTGTACCAAAAAGTGTCACAGCCATTGTTCGGTGGTCTGCTGTAGCTTTCTGAATCCTGGCGCAACCCTTACATCTGAGAAGGATGCTCAGCAAATGGATTGGATGCACCAAATCTGCAATGCCTGCAGCCTGCTTCAGTCAACAGAAAGGGCCCAATTCTTCTCCACAATAATGCCTGACTGCGTGTCGCACAACCAATGCTTCCAAAGTTGAATGCATTGGGCTACAAAATTTTGCCTCGTGCCATATTCAACTGACCTCTTGCCAACTGACTGCCACTTCTTCAATCATCTCAACAACTTTTTGCAGGAAAAACACTTCCACAAACAGAAGGATGTAGAAAATACTTTCCAAGACTTCATCAAATCCTCAAGCATGGATTTTTACCCTACAGGAATGGGCAAACATTTCTTGCTGGCAAAACTGTGTTGATCGCAATGGTAACTATTTTGATTAATAAAGATATGTTTGAGCCTAGTTATAATGATTGAAAATACATGGTCCAAAATCACAACTACTTTTGCCCCAACCTAATGCATCTGCTGAGAAACTCAGAGCTGTTGCTATGGCTGTGTAAGAATTATTAATAGGTGCAGCCCTAAGCTGAAGGTCAGAATAGAGACTGGGTGATTACTGCTTAAAAATATTTTTTTGCTTTGGTGGATGCTAAAGTCACACAACAGGTGAATGAGAGAATTTATGGCTAGACTGCCAAATTCTTTTTGACCAAAAAATGGTCTTGGAAATTTGAAAAACTTGCAAGTGTGGCCTGCAGCTATTATGTGGAAGCACAGGAAGAAAGTGGGAGGCCCAGAACTGCTTAGGATTCAACTGGAGATAATCCTAAGCAGTTCAACACTCTGACCAGCCAACTTTTTCCTTTGTGCTGAGGGCCTTCCCTCTAAGTATTAAGAAGGATCATTATTTTTTTTTTCATAGACTATAATCTTGATGTGGTAAAACATTCTCAATGCTCAGAAATAACACTTCAGAACAAGTAAACAATACAGCCTTCCTAGCCTTCCCCTAATGCATCTAATTTACATAAATGAAGTATTGTGATGTTAAAAGAGGCTTCTTGCTGACTGCATGAGGTTAAACAACTGCTGCTTGTGAATGGGAATAGGCTGTTTAAATATCAGATGTGGACTTCATAAGAAAATGTTAAAGGATACCATAACCAGTTGTTGAAAACACTGCTTATTCCTATTATTTAAGCCAACCTAAAGGCAAGGGCAAGTCCTTGTGGCGTAATTTTAGGATATTTGTAGGGAAAAACAAACACTGCTGCTTTCTGATAAACAGTTTATACCTTGAATTTTGATATACCAGTGTCTTTAGTTTACAGATTTTGATAGCACTTACTACCTAGTGGTCTTTCTCACAACTCTTAGTATAGAAATGCTTTTTTAACTTGCACTTGAATAAGATCTGGATTTCTGTGACATCAGCCAGCAATAAACTCTGTGGTTCATTATTATGAATCTGTTTGAATCACTTCAACTGTAACTCTGAGTAAAATGTACTTAGTGAGTAACACCATTTAACAGATTTCATTATTTTCTAGCAATTTCCTGTTACACAGACTAAAACTTGGGACTGGTAAAACTGTCATGTCTTACAGTAATGAATCCTAATCTGGTAGGGTGAAGGACACATCCAGCTTTTGAGATGTCATTGACAATCTGTCAGCACAATCAGAGGGCATCTTAAACATATTTACTGCTTCTTCCTGATCCTCTGCATTTCATCAAGATGAAAGACTGCATTGAAGAAATTATATACTGAGAGATGCTTTTCTAAATGTACTGTGTGATCTGCCTTCCCTCTGAGGTCATGGTATTTTGGTTGGGAGCATGAGGTCCCTTACTGTCTTCAGGGATGCAGAAAGAAACCCAGCTCAGGGGACACTGAGAGGTTAAGAAACCAGAGCTACCAGCAGAGTTTGGAGGGACACTGATGAGATCCAGTATTTGGGAACCTGTCATCTTCAGTCAGGTAGAGCAGCAGGAGGTTGCTGGGATTGACATGGGGCTTTGATAAGCATGTCTATGGCCTGATCAAGCCAGTCAGAAGCCTTCCTGCTCCTAATTAGTATCCAAGAGGATTCCTTCCAATATACAGTTGAAGAGTCCTCATACACAGAATTGAGGCAGGTGCTGGAAAAGGGACATTTGGAAATTTCAAAATCAACTATTCAAGTTGCAAGCTAGTCGTTGTTTGTCGTTAGGGAAAAATCCTCATTGCAGGCAAGGTTATTGAGGTATGTTTAGTGCTACTGTCTAGGAAAGTTGACAGTAGCACTACCCCAGGAATGATACAGTGCTGGCTGGATACAGTGCAGTGTAGTGCTGGATACAGTGCAGTGTCTATTATATACTTGTGATAAAAACCATAAGACAGTGAGTAGCATATGTTCATCTAATAACTCATATATAGACCAAACACTTGAGTACAAAAGTAGGGCTGCTCACCAAGTGTCATTGCAAAGCTCATACATCTCAGGCACTGGCGGAAGCTTTTTGTACTCAAGCTGTGCTTTGTGTCCCTGAGTAGAATAAAGACCACACAGCGGCTAAGATGCTATTAAACTTAAAGAGAAAATATGTCGTTGGCTTTGTTTTCATGTAGTTGTGTTTGTTACTGTGATCACTACAGAACCAATTTTAAAATATCAGTGTGAGAAAGCTGTATCACTCATGTCAAATATTTGTCGAAACCCCTGACTGGCTGATTTTTCTTCTAATAATCCTATCATGATGAAGTCACAAAGAATACTGTGCCAATTGTGACTGCTGAGGAAAATATCTATGATATGTTGCTGTCAAACAGAAAAAACAATTTAGGCAGGAGCAAAGTTTAAAAAGGTCACCAGTTGAAATTGTTATGTATTCAAATAGGCCAGAAAAATAAGTGTTGAAAGTAAGGCGATTCGCAACATATTAAGAAACGTGCTGACATTTGAAAAAGGATGTTTGGGTATTGAGGTTTAGATGTTCAAAAGTATCAATGTTAATTTAACAGTATATTTTGAGTTCACCCCATTTAAGACAGCTGTAATAGATCAGGTCAGCTTTACATACCTTGTAATATACTTCAGGAGTTCAGCAGAAAATAGTAGTTCAGCTATTCACTAACCTGCAGCAAACCGTAGATGAATTTATGTGTTCTTGTAGAAGAATCTGCTCTCTCCAGCCAGGACCTGTAATATCGTCAATACAAAACAGTCTCACAGTGAATAAGTAGAGCAGGATGAAGTCTTCCATCATGAGTGAACTTTGCTAGGGTTGAGTACAACTTGTGGAGGTTTAGCAGAGCTATGGGGAAGACAAGGCCTTTTTTGTACGAGGTATATAGAAAATTATTTATTTAAATCCCACAGAGGCATAAGGGGATTGATAAAACAAAGCCAAGATCAGATCTGCAGACATGTCATTCTGTACTGATCTCAGGAGCTAGTTTTCCCGAAAGCATGAACTTAGGATGATTTGGAAATGGACACCCCAGTTTTGTGCTGAAGACGGGTAACATTGGCAGGATACCAAATGCTTCTCTGGATTGGTTCCCTTGATATTTCTTTAGCAGAGATGGCAGAGACACAAGTTGTGAACATAAACGCCCTTGGTCCATGGGCAAAACACATTCATTATGTCTGCACACCTCCCGTAGCAAGCAAGCACAAAACTGGTGCATGGATCAATGTTGAGCACTCAGTGGTGGCTCTCAGGTCAAAATTATGTGATAAGTTCCACTGACAAGGTAATGAAGAAAGCGTATGTCCTTGTTTGCTCTACTCTTAAGAAATAACCTTGCAAATGTGCAGTCATCACCAGTTCAAAGAGAAACTAATATACAGGAAATGTGGTGCCTGTAGACCTAATTTCATTTTCTCCACATATAACTATGTACCTAAGACGATAAAGAGATGCTTTGGCTTTTTTGCTTCATCTAACTGCTATGTCAGTGTTATAACAATAATAACGTGATTCCACCAACAAACAAGTTCTCCCGTGTTGTTGATGCGCTGAGACAGTTACATTTTGCCCCATAGCCTGGCATGCCCTTGTCATGGGGGGCAACCTCTAGGTTGTAGGAGGTGGATTGCTGTGTGTGAACAATGGAATAATGTGATCATGCTTATTTCAACTGATTGCAGTAGGATGTGTACTTTCATTTACAGTATGATTAGTGGAGAATTATACAAAAATAACCAAAGAAACAGATAAACCTGTGTTCAGATTTGCTTCACCATCGGAGGATTTATGAGCTCATGTACCTGATGGAAATTTGTCCCTAAGAGAGCTAAAGCAGTGTTGAAGCTTCAAAATAAAATTTGAAATAAAACTTTCATTTTAAAAATTCCTACATGGAGTGACTGGCAGTCTCTTTCATACCTTGTCTAGTAGCATAATAAGTTCTGAAACAGAAGTGACAATTTCAGCTGATTATATAATTCATCTTCATTTCATTTCATTTCTTATAAGTCACTGTTGTGTTTTGTGCCTAGCAGCCACTTATCCCGTCCTGAAACAATAAGTGAATTTAAGCTTATATATAGCTCAGACGAAAGCGTGCAATCCTTGTGGAATGATAGGTAAATGTAAACAGAGAAGATGTTTACTTGCTGCTAGTGTTCAAACTTCTCAATATTAACTCGGGAATATTGTGTCAATTGTTGCAATGAACATTTCTGTAGCAAGAAGCAACGCTTCCCAGCAATGCCCTTATCAACAGCTGTAAGGGTTTCTAAAGCACTCTTTTGTCAGTTCCCTGACAAAACTTTCTATCATACAATGCTCTTTTTTTTTGAGAGACACATCTATAAAACTGACAGGAGAGAAAACAAATTGGCTTTCTTCCTCTCTGTATGTATACATAGATCACTGTGTTCCTGGCAATTCTCCAGTGCCATCTCCTCCTCTTATTGGTATGTCTGTCTTAGAGACAAGTACTGCCTGGTGCTGAGTTGGGTGTTGGTATTTTTATTAAAATTATTGAAAATATTTTACAAAAGCAATCTCTGATTTTTTTTTTTTTTCCCTTGATCTGAACACCTTGGTGTCTAGAGGCAGAGTCAGGTCTGGGTTTCTCTCAACAAGCTTTGATGGGGCAATATATCAGGTATGTTTCCAAATAGATCTAGTGTCAAGCTTACAGAACTCCTACAGTACAAATCATAACTCAGGATAGATTCCCTCTAGTCTACCAACCGGAGCCTGCAAAGTCTTTGCAATCTTCTCATTTGCCCCGTGATAGAAATGAATTGCACAAAATCATTAAACCTCCCTTTCTCTCAAAGGCACAAGAATCACCAGGAAAATCTCCAGTCTCTTTGTTTCTGAAAGCTGATTCTTAAGCGTTTTAATCCTCACTGGATGATAGCCAGTAGCTGCGATAAACAAAACCTGCCTTTCAGCTACTGAGTATGGCATCCCCAATTCTTCTGCTTTTTGGTTTAACAAGACTATAATGAAGATGAAAAAATAACTTTCTAGGGTATATGGTTGATTTGATCCCAGCTGAAAAAGAAGTTCTTTCTAAGTCAGAGGAGAGGCAGTGGGTCAGACAGATTCTTGAAGACATGGGCTAAAAATTCCTGAGAACATTTATATTATTTATTTATATTAAAAGAGAACTGATGGAAGAGACACAAATTTTTCCCGTTTTTCTTTCTTCCTTAAACTTGCATTTTGTTAGGGTGAGACGCTTTGCATGGGGAGAGACTTTCATTTCACTTGTCCTTATGTTTTTCTGCTTCTTCATTCGCAGCTTTATATCTCCCACCTAGAGAGACTGATAGGGGCATTGAGCTAATGATAATCTCATGAGAATGATGTGTACTCTGAAGTGCTGCACTGCAGAAAGTATCAAGCTGAGCTAGTCAGAATATTTAAAAAAATACACAGTACGGTGTGGTTTGCCAAAGTCAAAGCAACTTGTGGAGGTTCATCTGCTCTGATGAAGTTTAAGGGCAGTGACTGAGGCACTTGATCTCTGGTCATTTCTGTTGAGAGAAAGAAAGAATGTGAAAACTTAAAGCTAACCTAGACAATCTGAAAATAGGCTTTTTGGTATAGTTTCATTTTGTCTGAGGACTTGTTTTGCCTCATCAAGAAACTATTTTTCTTGAAACCTCAAAAGCTGTCAAAGTTGGAGTTAGCATCCTTGAATCATCTTAGTTTCCAAATCAATGAAAAAGTTTCCATAGGAGCTAATGGGCTCTGAAACAAGTCCTCAGCAGAACAAGGCTTAAGTGCTATATAAAAATTACTTCTCTCCTGTTTTAACAAGCAGACTTCTCAATTACACCACAAAATGAGTCAGTAGCAGCAGATGATCCAACATCAATGAACTATATTTCTGTGAAACCATTGATGAGTTGAAATTCAGACTTCAGTGAATGGTTCTGTATCAGAATTTGTTTAGCACAGAAAATCTGAAGTTGTTGTAAGGGACAAAGGCTGTGAATTATAAAAGAGCATCCCAGTTTGTCTTGTGGATGTTTTCATTCTTCTTTTTTTTTTCCCCTGTAGCTGTTTTTGCCAGGTCTAACAGAATTTAAAAATATCTTCAAGACTCTTTCCCACACAATTCTTTTTTTAACAAGTGTTGGTCATAAGTCACTCTGCCAGACGATCATGAAAGGAGTTAACTCTCTGAGATGGAGCAAAGTAATTCTGAACCTACCACTCAATTTGATGACAAAAACGTAAGCATGGGTGACACATCTGTGTGTCAAAAGAGAGTCCAAAGGACAAACTGAAAAGTGGTCCTTGAGAACATAAAGACCCACATAGGTAAGAGTTTGCAATCAAGTGAAGGTGGTGGAGGTCTGAGCACTGGACAGCAGGAGCAGCAGCAGTGATTCTAGCAGAGGGTTTTGCTGACAATTGCCAGGCAGCTGGAGGAGGAGCAGCATATTTGCAGGGTGGCTGCAGGAGACTGGCTGAAGTTGTCGGTTTACATGAGCACTCAGGCCTAGGTTTGGACGAGGGCCATGGTGGGTCTCCAGGGTCAAATCCCACCCTTCAGGATACCAGCAGACTGGTGAAAAGAAGGCTTCTTACTTCAATTACCCTCCAAACTCAAGGGAGAGTGATGGCGTTTGTTGAGGATTATCTTTACAAGACCATTTCCGTTAAAGCCAAGTGAGAACTTTTTCCCTTCTTAATCCCTAAACTCTTCAGTTCCAGTAAACAGAACTAACCATGAGTTTTTCTGGTGTTATTAAATAAGCAAATATGCGGCTGAATGATACACTGCCTGTCATTTTATCTCAATTTAACACACAACATGCTTTCTAACCCTATGACATCTCTTTGTGTTTTTCATAATTAGAAAAAATGTTGGCATTTAGAGCCAATACAGTTTTGGACATCAAAAAATTGCCCAATTCATGTAAAATCTCTAGCTCACTAATTAGTTTCTACAATTGGAAACAGATACTTATAAGCCATTTAAGCAAAACAAATCAGTATTCTGTAGACACTGCTGTTGGCCAGACTGTTGACTGGGTTAAAGTACTCTTTAAAAACTTTGCAAAACTGAAAAGCAGCAGCTTTATAAGTATCAGATCTTCTGAAAAAATAATGCTTTTGTTTTTATTTAGTACCATCCCTAGGTCTATTTACCAATATCTTTCAATAAACACCTAATTATTTTTTATCAAGTCTCAAAAGTAGTGCTTACAATGAAAGTGTGAAAGCAATAGAAAAAGTTGACAAAATAAATT
This sequence comes from Pampusana beccarii, assembly GCA_013399365.1. Taxonomy (NCBI): domain Eukaryota; kingdom Metazoa; phylum Chordata; class Aves; order Columbiformes; family Columbidae; genus Pampusana; species Pampusana beccarii. The sequence goes on from VWYH01008991.1 coordinate 328,890, forward strand.
CCTGAAAGATATTTGAAATAAGCCCATTTATAGTAGAGTGTTCACCTAATCATAAGGACATTTACCATTAGTGAAAATTGTACATTAGACAATTTCGACTACCCTTAGCTATCTCAGGCACCAAGCCAGCAGTCAGTGACACATATATTCGACTTCAGATAACCACATTACAGTGTTGAAGTTGTAGAAAAACTTGTATGTTTGCAGAGCTAGAACATAATCAGGCATGCCCTGTTTCACTGGCACACAGCGACAAAAATACACAGAATGAGTGTAAAGTAGGCATAAAAATGAATGGATCTGAAAATCAGTACTTTACCCCCACTCACTTCAGATTTGTTTAGTCCTGGTGTAAGCAGCTATACAGGACAGAGAATCAGCTGTTTCTTTATGTCTGTTTAACAAAATTGGAAACCAAACCAAACCAAACCAAACCGAACCAAACCAAACCAAACCAAACCAAACCAAACCAAAACAAAACAAAACAAAACAAAACAAAACAAAACAAAACAAACTTCCTAAATCCATTACTGTTCAGTTCGTATTTATTTAATGCTTATAACTCATAGGCCAAGTTCACAGGCAGCTACAGCCTGTGATCTCAGGGAAGGCAATTGGATGGCCAGATATGCGTTGAGAAAGGACACGAAATAGAACCTGTGGCAATATCTTACAGTTAACTTGTTAGTTATAATAACATTTGGAGCCATACCTTTACCATCAAAATCAGAGAGCAAGTAGATTTGTCAATGATTTTGAGGTGAAACAATATTATCTACTCTTGTCAAGAGTGGCTAGTCTTTCCAAATATATCCTAAATGACATTCTCTCAATATATACATTATTGCAGGTAATGTAACCTAATCATAATTGACTGTGCAACTGATATCTGAATAAATTAAAATATAACTGATGGTTGGTACTAGTTGGTTGGGATGTGGTGAAATCATGTGGATAGAAACTACCTTCTTTTGAATTCCCTGATTCCTTCAGGCTTCAATATCCTTGAAACAGTCAGTCAACCCACACAGATGGTCACAGAACCACAGAAAGTCCTGAGTTGGAAAGGATCCACAAGGATCATGGAGTCCAACTCCTGTCCCTCCATATGACGACCACACAGTTCACATCATGTGTCTGAGGGTGTTGTCCAGTCTCTTCTTGAACACTGTCAGGCTTGGGGCCGTGACACCTCCCTGGGGAGCCTGTTCCAGTGCTCCACCACCCTTTGGGTGAAGAACCTTTTCCTTATGTCCAACCTAAACCTCCCCTGGAACATCTCCCTGCCATTTCCTTAGGTTCTGTCATTGATCACTAAAAAGAAGACTTCGTCTCAGATACAGTTCAGTTTATACCTTGAAAAAAAAGTGCAGGAAACTTATACATCATCATCACGTTTTTGCTTTGTCCAGGATTTCACTTCTTTTCTCCTTCTGCAGAACTGAAACAGGATAGATTCCAGTTTCATTATTTTTACTTTGGACTTTTGGATCTTTTGTTAGCCATTACTCCTAACAGGACTACAAGAAATCTTTCTCATATTCTCAGATTATCAGTAGTGTAGAGGATAGGACTTCAACCCCGTAACCTTGAAAAAATTACTTTCAACTTGTTCATTCAAACTTATATGGGAATAAAATCACAGAATTTTCAATTCACTGGCTAAACAAAAACCTCAATATCTATGGTAGCAGCTCAATTCAAGCCAAAATGAAAATACTCTGCTTCCTTTTTTAATCAAAAAAATAAAACATTATATTTGAACTAAAATTCAAGAGCTCCTTTCTCTTAGAGAGGATGTAATCTTTTTATCTACTTAAAAATTATGACGATTTTGAAATTAAAATGCTTCTTAGAAAAAAAAATAGCATTAAAATATTTTTTTTCTTCATTAAAATACAAAACAAAACACAATGTTGTCATAAAGAAAGATTTATTTTGCTGCTGTCTCGGTTAGCAAAATTACTTTTCTCAAAGTTGAAAAGGATCTCCCCAGCTCTCTTTTGAAAAGTAGTTTAGTGACTAGGGCTCCATCCTCAATGAACAGCACTGGAGGGGGCTGTCCTTGTTATATATACAGAAGATTACCAGCAGGGATATTTTTTTTCAGTCAGTCCCAGTGGAGCATATTGTGTACAAGAAAAGTCCATCTACTTCCTATTTCAGTAGACCAGAAGATGCCCTGTTTTCACTTCCATTCATCTCAAATACCAAACGTAGATCACCTAACTTTTTATTTCTGGCTAGTCCTTTGACTGATACTATTGCTGTTTATGGGGACTGTGTTCTATGTCAGGATTAACTCCCACATCTTTCACTGTACTTGCTCTCCTTTCCGAGATAAGAGCTTCTCCTTTACTTTCTCTGGGTGCATTTACTTCTCTTAGGAGCAATCATCTTATTTCTTGATCCATAAAACTGCATTATTCTCATTGGTATTTTCCTCTGTGAACATCAACTGCATAATATTATGTGTGAGGAGCTTAATTATTCATTAGCTTATGGCCAGCTTCTTCATGGTACTTCCTCTTTTATAATTATAAAATTTCAGTTGATGCAATAATAATAAGCCAAGAATATTGTGCTTGAAACAACTCCCCTACTAAGAAAGAAGTGGAAACAGATGCTTAGATTGGATGGTTGGCAGATTTCTGAAGTTTTTCTTCTATTACATGGAAAGCCTTGGGTAGACTTGCATTCGATTTAAGTCAAATAATTTATCTTGCTTTAAATTGCACTACCTCTGCAATTTGATGCCAGGAAACCCATTCAGAAGGGTTCATCATTTGTCTACAGAGGAAATTATTTTTCTCTGGTGAGTTTCTGAAGCTTAAAAATACATTCCCAGAACAGACTCAGTAGCATAAGCATGAATTTTTTAATACACTCATAAAACAGCAAATGAGACACTGTCGACAGTGCTGTGAACTCTACTTTTCTTCAAATCATATGTGAATATGAGCTTTACCAGATGTTTTGTTTGTTTGGGTTTGTTTGTTTGTTTTTAACAAAATCATGCTTAAGTCTGAATTTCCCAACATGTTCAGCTTTTAGATCTCATGAAGTATTCACTGGTGACAGTTTATCTGACAGATCATGTGAGTTCTATTGAGCCCTCCTTTTATGTTGCTCTGGTTTTGCAAGTTCCATGTTAAAACTGTATATATATAATACATATGTGTGTGTGTATACATATACACATAAATGTACTAGCAGTTCTTATAAGGATTCCTTCTATGGTGGTTACCTTTTGGCTATAAATCAGTACTGTATGGTCAAATAATGGTAATATCTAAATTAATTTTATTTCCAGACGAAAGATTATGAGACTTTTTCAGCAAGTTTAGATAAAATGCATCTCCTAAAATATCAAATATTTTGCTCTCTATTAATCTTCCAGTATTTAAGAGGATCTAGGAAGGGGACAGACATGAATTGTTTGCTGGGTATGAGACTGGAAGAAATTGGGTTGAATTTGCAACAAATAGTAATCATACCAGGCATTGGGAAAATACTGAAAGAGAGTGAAGCTCTGGAAGAGGTGACATGGAAATGTTGCTAAATCTCTTTCTTTAAGAGTTTATAGGACAAGTTGAGAAACATTTGTCTACCATGGCCCAGATACATCTCATCCTTTTCAGGACGAAGGAAGGGACTCTACGGTATACTGAAGTTGTTTCCAGACATATAGCGTTTTCGGATATGGTTATCTAAAATAACTTATGCTAACTACCATCATATCTCTGGTTTCTGCTTCTTACATGGAAAATTTCTTGTTTAATTGCAATGTTAATCATCCATAATGGATAATCTGAATTTAGAAAGTGCCATTCTGAGGAGTTCACTGATTTCAGGTGCATCACTATTTGGAGGCTCAATTTAGGTCAATGATACTGTGTTTGTCATGCAGACCTAAGTTTCCAAAGTTGCTGAGGCTTCCCTGGTAGCTCAGCCTGGTCAAAACTCCTGAAAATCAGGGTCTAGGCGTTACATAAAGGTAACACCTCCCGTTAGAAAACTATTTGGTCTGAAACACCTGGCTGATGTGTCTGCTACTCTCTCACTCTTACCTGAAGCCCAGTGAAAAGGAATCTATTTTTTTGCTTGGTGTTGTGATGCAGATGAAACTACGCGATAGATAAAGCTTGTTTTTAAAACTGGCATGTGTTTATCATAGGTAAATCAAGCATATCTGCGTGCTCTAAAATATACTAGAATGTGGCTGAAAAGGAGAAGGAAGGGAAAATCTGGACAGAATGTTCGGATACATATTGAATACATAAATTCTATTGTCATCTGTTCAAAGGAATTAAATGAGCTGAATGGATTATCCCAAAGCATTGTATTCCTACAACTATAAAAGTATCATAATAGAGTTAAATGAAAAAAGAAGTCACCGGTCTTTTTGAATTAGCTGTTTTATAATCAAAAGTACAACTCACTTAGGAGAAGTATGTTCCTTAATCATTTCGTCTCCTCTGATGACCCTCCTTTCTCATCCTGTTAATAATTAAATTGTCTTCCAAATAAAAAACAATAGAAGAGATGCATAAAATGAAACCCATAATGCAGCCTTCTAGCAAAAAGGTCTCACAGCACCAAAGAAATCAAAGTGCCTGTTGCCATCTGTGGTAATTCTGACGTTTACAGCCAATTTGATCACTCAGAGCCTTATCTGTCAACAGTATAATGACATGGTGATTAAGCAATAGGGATATTAAAGTTCAACAGATTTATTTGAATATGATCTGCATGTGGGAGCTTATACTGCCTCTGATTCCTAAGAACTGGGTTACTGGATGATAAGATCAGTGAAAAACTGGTTATACTTCATCATTGCATAAAAGTAGATGCCTATTGTTACTACAGCAGTCTGTTTCTTCTCATTCGCAGTAATTCCAGTGATGTGATGTGATGTGATGTGGTATACGCTGTCTCTACCTAACATTTTTCTAAAGAGTCTTTACTCTATGGGGGAAACCATACCACAACAGAAAAGCTCTCAGTTGGAAGCCAGCTGTCCTGAAGCTAATTTCCACCTCGTGTTACAGAAGACTATGAATATGAAAAGGCATGTTAGTTATTCCACACATAAATTATTTCATTCAGAAGAAAGTGCAGAAGCAGGTAGAAACAGGATAAGAAAGGAGGTCAAAAGGTCTTACCTGTCTCTACAGTTATGGGGAATACTCACAAAATGCTCATCTAAAATCACTATCAAAAACCCCAAGTAATTTAAAAGATCCTTCCAATCACAGGCGTGCAGCCTGGATCACAAAACTCGTATATTTAGTGGACATAAACTGCCCAAGTGCTATTCATGCCAGAGAAACTCATATTTAAAACAACATAGAGAGATGGTCTAAAACTTGACAAGATGTTTTCTGAGAAAATCTCAATTTCCCTCACTTTCATTAAAAACAAAACCAATTTTCATTAGAAAAATCTCTTTTTTAACGCATAGTTGTTTGGTATGTCAAAGAACAGTAGAAAAATACAGAAAATATCTGAGCATGTGGTCATTTCCTATAAAACTTCTTATTTCAATAGAGCATTTTAAGTTTAATAAAATTGTCAATATTACTGCTGACTTCTTAGCTGAGTGACATCTTTGGTTGTAACTTTTTTCTTTAATGAGTCAAATCCCATGAAGTTTTAAAACTATTTTAAATATCAGTCAAAGACTCAACATATTTAAAATTCTTTTCAATCCTCTTTGCAGATCTCTAATGTTTTTCTTCTAATTTCCAAAAGTATAGACACAGCATTGAATAAACTCTAATAGAAGCACACGCTGTAAAATTGGAATATTTGACGCAGCAGGCAAATACTGAAAGATAGGTATATGACAAGAGTCATGCTTCTGTATAAGCAAGCCATTTTTTCTCTGTCTAGGATAAGAGACAGAAGTGCTGCTGCCAGCAGAAGGAGTATTCCCAGAAATGAGCAGTTCTTGTGGCCAGGTCTGAAGTACTTACAGCTCCAGTTGCTGCCCATGCAACTTGTGCTGCTTGTGAATAAAAGAACTCAGCTGAGCTGAAAGACTGGAAAGAAAAGGATATTCCAGGCAGCGATTTTGTTGTGCCATGCTTGAAAGTATGCCTAATGGAGGGAAAGCATATAATTTCCATGTTCGTTACCAAATCAGTGTTTAAGAGGCTACTTCTCCATTGCACTTCAGTGCCTGAACAGAGTATCCCATTGTACCAAACCTCATTGGTATTGCATCCATTTGATTATAAACACTGAAGCTCCTGCAACTCTTTTTCAATAATTTATTTTCCTTCCCTCCCACACAACCTTAAAATCGAGTTTTCTTTTGCTGTTATTGGCTATTTGTGGATTTATACAAGAGGATCAATTGCTACATTTTGGTTTGGTTTTTAGGCACCTTAGTTTCTTGATTGCCAAAGATTATGAAGGTAGAGGTGCCAGATGCATTCGGTGTCAGCATTATCACATTATCTTACAGACTCCTAAACAGATATAAATTATCTGATCAGAAATAGAAGTGAGAACAGTTCTGATGTTCTTCAGAGATTTCACAAATACTTTAGTGATATTGGTTTTAATTCAGCCAGCTGAAAATGGCTGGCTGAACTGAGGAAGTACTGTGTTAAGGAGAAGGATAAACTATTGGCAGTGATCCTGCTGCTGTAATTTAACACAGATATGAATGACTAGAACTCAGCCAAATCACACAAACATTTCTGATATTTTTCTTAAATGTCATCTCATAAATTCACTTTAAGAAAAGACCAGAAACTTTTTTCCCTTCAAAGTTGAGAGAGTACCGAAAATATTTGAGTGATGTCGTTTTTCTTCTATCAACCCCATGACTAAGTTAGAGTGAAAACTAGAAATGAAACCCTTTTTAAAACTCTTGTTTCTTGTCCCTGCTATAAAAAGGCATGTAATATTTTTAATTGTTTTTCTTCTTAAATACCATATACCTATTTTTTCTTTAAAATAGAATTCTGCAATTTAAAGATGAAAAGAGCCTGGTGGAGGGGAAAGTTTGTGAAAGTCATGTCCTATGCCATTGGATCAAAACCACGTGTTCTTATTGCAAGCCTCAGTTTTGTTTTGTGTTTTGTGTTGTTTGTTTGGTTGGTTGGTTGTTTTGTTTGTTGGTTTGGTTTGGTTGTTGTTTTTTTAAGTTGCACCATAACTCAGAAAGCCTAGCTCAGATGTCTGGCAATGGTATTCAACAGAAACTAAAGATATTAATACTATTAATATAAATAATACATTTTCCACCTTTTTTTTTCCCAAGGACTGGCAGAGCCATAGCTGTCTGCATACCTGAGCAAGCTGTGTAAGTGCCAAAAGCATGGCAAACTTGAGAAGTTTGAGAAAGGATCTAGTCATATTTAACACTGCTTCCTGGATATACATTTTCCCCTGGCGAGCTTTCAAGCTGTCAATATCCTTCTAAAAATAAACAAGCCTATGAGCAATGCAGCAGTGCCTTTATAGCTGGTGATAAGAATGAGTGCACAAAGACAAACGAACCCCCTAAAATAGTGACACATTGCATTTTTAAATTGGTGAGAGGAGACACCTCCTTCCCCCCAAATTTTGACCCATGGACAAAAAAGAATCAAGCATACTGTTTTATAAGCAGAAGTGACACTCAAATAACTGTGAGCAAAGCCCCAAATACTGAAGCAAATAGCTAAGATGAAAGATGATCAAATTAACTTTCAAAGTGAGAAAAATGTGACTTCTTAGGATGTAGAAAAGAACAGATTGGCTTTTTTTGCCTATTCCTTCCTCCATGCTATTCCCAGAGCTCAGACTGAATGCTTTGCTCTTCCAAGATCTTCCTGTAAGTGTCTCTATTCAGGCCTCTAATCTTAACCTCTCTGATCTCTCGACTGTTATCACTTCCACTTTTACAATATTTAGGTTTTATAAAACAAAGCAATTCTCCATTACAGGATTCTCCAATTACTTTTTTTTTTTATTATTTATTTCTCTTTGGCTTTCACACTGTGAGCTAGGGCACTGTGTTACTAGCCCTCTTTGAATTTGTTCCAGGCTCTGGCCTTAGATTTATTATTGTTCAGGTCACAAGAATGCATAAGCAACACCAAACAAAATGAGTTTCCTGTTCTAGGCAGCTTGGCATAGTCTCTCTATGTAGGAGGCTACTCCTTGAATAAACTGTGGCACTAGCCTATCTGTCTCAGCTGCTCAGCAAAAGGCACTTTCTCCCTGGATAAACTCTATATTGCTGGCTTTAAGCTACAAGTAACAGTTCTAGATAGAGCTATACATTTTAGGAGAATTATTCTTGTGCTTGTTCAACCACCATTCCTTCAAAAGCGGTGACCAAAGTGTTCTCAGAAAAGAGATCAACCCTAAAGTCCATGCTTTCATGAGAAAAAGTCTAGTGAAGCCCTATGAGCATAAGCAAGTATTTAATTTCATGTGTATGTAGTTTTATTGTTGCATTTAAAGATCAAGTAAATCTTGTCTACAGGACAGAAATGGCATAAAACTGGCATATTTATTAGAAAATTATTTATTTGAAATCCATTTTTCTCATCTCTACACTTGACCCTCCTCTTTTTCTTTAGTGTAATTCATTTGACCTCAGTTGGACTGTATTTCTAGGACAGGGTGAAAACGGCATTCAGGGTTTTTGTGTCTCTTTTGTATGTGGACGTATCACTTTTACAAGCAGAATAAATGAAAGGGCAGCTAAACTTAAGATTATAACCAATCCATGTAATATTTTTTTTTCCTAAACTGAAACATATATTTTGTTTGTGTAAGATAAAGGTAAGTGAACTGAAAGGCAAAGCTGAGGAGGAAAGCAAAGCAAAATAATAAGCAGAAATCCAAGGGAAGACAACAGTGTGGTTATGCAAAATGTAAGGAATCAATGAAGAAAACATAACTATTGATACCACCTATCAGTTGAAGCAGCCTCTAGACAACCAATTTCCTTACTATCGTCAAATGCAGGTTTGTGTATGCAGAAATGATAGATCTGAGGAAAATTTAGTTACTTAGATATTAATAAGTCTCAGTGGAGTGATTATGTAAAAGAACAGTAGCATTATTCCAGTTTCAGTGGTTTTAGGAAGGGTAGGATAAACTGTTTTGGGAACTTCTGTCTTCCAATTTTTGTTCCAATTGAGGTAGTGTGCAGATTTTTAAAACAAATAGCCTAGTTGCATTGTCATAGCTCATAACACACATATGTGCTTATTCATTGTCTTCATTATTAAATATTATTTCTTGCTTATCACATAAAATGCACAGTGTGTTTTATAATTTCATCAAAAGACGCAACTTTCCAGTTGAAGGGTCAGGTTGGGTTGAGTCTGTTTACAGTATGCGGCTGTAACTCTGGTTACGTCTGTGTTTGGCACAGCCAAATCATGACATGGATTCCAGTGTGCAGGTACTACAGCAGCCAGTGCTAATAGGGACAGGGGAAAGCAGCCTTTGGAAACCCTCTCCAGCCTCTGTTACTTCATTTTGGTCAGACCTTTACTCCCAAGAGGCTCGGTGGGGCTTGTTTTTATTTTCATTCTACTGATTTCATACGAGGGTAAAATAATAAACCACTGGGTGTTTGGGGGTCTTTTGCTCTACTTTTCTAAGAGGGAATGTTTATACACGATCTGCTGCAGTGATGGCAGTGAGTCTACTTGAGAAGTAATCTGCTACTTGCTTGGGCAAGCATAGGATATTCATTCTGTCCAGGGACTTAGTGGTTGTAGAATTCTTAGTTCGAATTTTTCCAAAATATTTCCAGATCTTCCTGATTTTGTGTACTGGCCAGCCCTATTTAAAACACGTTCATAACCATCAATTTAGTCTTCGCAGAGCTTTGAAAGAAATTGTATGGAAACTTACTGATGTCATATTGTGCTATTTGATAGCCTTTTATAAATCATGCACTAAACTGTGGCATTCATGGGCTGTGGATAAAGTGTATGTAAAAGTGCATCATCAGCACTGCAGATATATGGTTGTTTGAGTTTTTAAGTTCAATCTCTTTTGTCACTTTAAGCCTTGTTAATTGCCACTCTTCAGTCCTACCATATGATGGGCTCTCCGAATTGTTAATCATGCAAACAAGTAAAATTATTCCTCCTCAGTTCTCCCTTCAATAGTTGGATACAAAATGTTACACAGAGTTTCGTATCTATACGTGATTATTCCTTTATGACAGGCTGTTCAATTATTTAGCAACATGCCTATAAAACTGTGATTTAATGATAACGTATCTTCCTTATTTCCAGGACAGTTGTCCTAGTGATGGGAGATTAAATAACAAGCAGCTTGTGCTGTAAATGGACCGTAGCATTTAAATCTTTCATGTATCTGCCAGGATGCATATCACATCTTAAAAAATGGGTTGAAGGAATAAACAGATATATTGTAGCATTGCAAAGGGTTTAATTATGTGCTTGGCTTTTAGAGATGGTTCCATAATATATTATAAAGGGTGTTTTAGCAAGAAAAGCACTTGGCAGTAGTTTCAATTGGTTTAGAACTGTGAATCTTTGATAGATTGTTGGTGACACCACAGAAGAAAAAGAGCTGCTCCATTTCTACTCTTCATGGATTACTGAACAGTAAAGCAGAGACAGTTGTTTCAAATCCTGAAAGTCAGGCAAAGATGCAGTTTGAATCTGAATCTCTCATATTGCAAGTTATTTATCTACAAGGCAGGAGTTTTTTCAACAAACGTGGTACAATTACACAAAATGGGCATGGTGCTTCATATAGTATTTTTACTTTTGGCTCAAGCCTAGTATGAAATGCAGTGGACCACTTCACTGGCAACTACAGCTGCGAATATTGTTCGGATACATCACATTATGAAACCAACAATATTTGCTAAAGAAGAAGATGATTAAGAAAAATAATAATACAGGTGAGCTGAAAAAATGTGAACTGACAATAAGACTGCCAGCGTGCTTATTTCTATTTTGGGCTAACCAGAACATCTGTATGGGAATGTTTCTTTGCAGAAGTCCAGTCTTTGAAGCCCATGGCAGATGGGACATCATCACTTTTCTCTGCATTCCAAGAGTCTTCTTTAAAGTACCTCATAAAGTCTAGTGACTTATTGCATTACATTTAAGCTCTCCATTCTTGCTTTTCAAGCTCTGCAAAATTCCAGTGTCACCTACAGCTCTGCTTCAGTTTAATTTTACACCCACTTCTTTGCTGCCTTCATTTACTCTTAAAATTTGCTCTTCATGTGCCTTCTTTACCTAAGCACTCGATTTAGCTCATCTTACTTGTGAGGCTGTATGTACTCTCTAGTTTTTCTTGTGTATGCAGGTGAATTTATATGAATTCCAGTGTACTGTACTGTCCTCTGTATAGGAATCTATCTTCTAGGAAGCTGTAAAATGCAATGCACTCCTAAAATTGTGCTACGAGTGATGACTAAGAAAAAATAAATAAAATGAGATAATTTTAAGATAGCATTATCTAAATGACTAACATCCAAACTGTATGGCTGATTGAAACAAGTTAATGGCACTCAACAATCAGTCTTACTTAGTCTTCCTCCTCCCCTCAAGGTTTTTAAATGTATTTGAGCTTGTATCCAGACATTATGACTTTCAGGCGTTTGTGTTTGAGAAGGAGCAAGATTACTCTAGAAAGTGCTGAAGAAGGCAAATGTATGCCCTAGCAATACCAAGAAAGAAACCAAGTGGACTTACTTTTCACCTTTGTTTCAGGTGCTGGTTTACTCCTATATGGCTAGGTAGAGACTTATTCTCTATTCATTTCAGCTTAAATCTCCTCCAGGGAGAAGAGAAAATGTGCTGGGCTGGCAGGTATGAAACCTCAAGCAGCTATTGTCAGGAATACAATTTCTGCAATCTATTTGTTAAAGGCTTCATGTTTTAGTCTCTGTAGTCAATTAGCACGTCCACTTCTTAATATAAACCTTCCCCAGCCATTTCATATCTAAAGACCATTTAAACCTGGTTACTTTGTCTTTTGAAACAGAAAGATCAGCATAAAATATCTAGAGCTTTTTAACTATTTATTTATCATATCCTGAATTCACTGAATGGGCATAATTGAGATCTTTGCCCTGGGATTAAAAGTAGAGAGGAGAGAATATCCCTTTCATGATAAGCAGGCCTTAAAAAACCACATGTAAGTGTATTGCTAACTGATTTGGAGCAATTATATTAACCAACTGGGGTTGCTAGCTATTTTTCTTTCCTTCCAGCTACATAGTTTATGCAACACTTTTTCTTTTTCTTTTTTTCTTTTTCTTTTTCTTTTTCTTTTTCTTTTTTTTTTTTTTTTTTCTCTTTTTTTTTTTTTTCCTTTTTTTT